>MU224206.1:3111802-3134127 GCA_018584345.1 Thuja plicata
TTGGAACAAAGTGGGTATTTAGAAATAAGATGAATGAAGATGGTGCAGTAGTAAGAAACAAAGCAAGATTGGTATATAAAAGATATGCATAGAGAGAAGGAATAGACTACACTGATACATTTGCCCCCGTGAGCAGATTGGAAGCCATTAAATTGTTCTTGGCCTATACAACAGTCAAAGACTTTAAAGGTTATCAAATGGGTGTAAAGTCAACTTTTCTGAATGGAGACTTGAAGGAAGAAGTTTACATAGAACAGCCTGAAGGATTTAATCTTTCAGATGAACCAGACATGGTATGTAGATTGAAGAAAGCACTCTATGGTCTTAAACAGGCCCCAAGAGCTTGGTATGAGATACTTGATGGTTATCTTACCAAGACTGGATTCAAGAAAGGAGCAACATATTGTAACTTATTCACAAGAGAGACACCTGATGGATTATTATTAGTTGCCATATTTTTTGATGACATTATATTTGGAGGAAATGACAAGCTCAGTACATCATTTGCAAAAGAAATGTAGAACGAATTTGAAATGAGCATGATTGGTCCTATAAAATACTTTTTTGGACTAAATGTAAAACAAATAGATAAAGGTATATTCATTAATCAATCAAAATATGTAAAGGAAATATTGAAGACCTTCCGGATGGAAGACTGTAATCCAGTATGCACTCTTATGATTACAAGAAGCAAGCTTTTAAAAGATGATGATTCCACAACAGTTGATAAGACATTGTACAAATATATGATTGGTAAACTCATTTATCTAACTCAATCTAGACCTGACATATCTAGTGTAGTTGGAATTGTTGGAAGATTTGTAGCTGAACCCAAGTAGAATCACCTAATGGCAATCAAGAGGATATTTAGATATCTAAAGGGAACTATAGACTATGGTTTATGGTATCCTAAATCAGAGAATGTACAAATTTATGTGTATACAGATGCAGATTGGGCAGGTTGTATTGATGATAGGAAGAGCACTTCAGGAGGAGCAGTATTTCTTGGAGAAAGGTTGGTTTCTTGGATATGAAAGAAACATAACTGTATTTCTCAGTCAACAACAGAAGCTGAATATGTCGCAGCAGCATTGAATTGTTCAACCATGGTTTGGATCAAGAAGATGGTTAAAGACTTTGGAATTTAGGTTGATTAGCCTATTTTTATTCATTGTGATAACACTAGCACTATCAACATGTCTAAGAACCATGTGATGCACGCAAAGACAAAAACATAGAGATCAAGTACCATTTTCTGAGAGAAAAGGTTGCAGACAAAGAAGTAAAATTGGAATATGTGAGCACCAAAGAACAACTGGCAGATATTTTCACAAAGCCCTTATCAAAGTATACTTTTGAGTATCTTAGGGAGAAGTTGGGAGTAATTCCCTCTCCTGAGTCTGTTTAGAAGAAGCAGTAAGAGCATCAGTCATTAAGCGACTGATGAATGGTTGGCTACTCTCCTTCTAGAGTAGTACCTGTGGCTAATGATTTATGGTTCCCTTTTCCATTTATGACAAAGGGGGAGTATATAGGAAGGAGGAGTATGTACTAAGGGGGAGCATATACTCTGGGGGAGTATATACATGGAACATAAACATATTCAGAAGAACTGAAGTAGTATAAAGGAATCCTTGATGAGGATATTGAGAAGATTGTAAAATAAAGAGGACACCAAGAACAAAGGACATTTTTAGTATCATATTTTTCCATCAATGTCAAAGGGGGAGATTGTTGGAGATTTGATTCTGAGTAGTTGATTGATTGTATGTTTGTCATTGATGACAACATATAATACACAACAGTGATTTTGTATGTACTTATTAGAATGATGACATAAAGACTTGCGTGGTTAGATACATGTTGTAGACATTTTTATTATGTTATGTTCATACACACAGATCCAGATATGATGTTTCAGTCAAGTTGTGTAATTCTGTTATTGGCAGTTACAGTTCTGGAAGAGTATCTATTTAGAGCCGACGTATGTAACATGTTTCTTGAGTTGTGCCTATCTTCAGGATATGTGTGTGTATATTCATGATTAGTTATGAGTTGATGATAGTCATCCAAAGGTGCCAAACATGTTTCAAGAAGATTGCAAAGTTAGAGTCAATTTGGTGAGGCCGACTTAGTAAAGCGTCGCATCTATCCAGTTTATACTTGCGCGGTTGTAATTATGCTTGCGTGCTTAGTAGAGCCGAAAAGGATTTTATGAAGAGTTATCTTATAGGTCCCATGATCTCATACTTTGAGGAAGATACTTATAGCAAGTCATTTGTGATATGCTAAGTGTGAATGATACAAAAAGAGACGAAAGATGTACAAAGAAGATTATCCGAGTTGGTTCATTCATCAAGAGTTTATGTGAAGAAGAAGTGAAAGATTGTAATACACTAGAACTGATCAAGATAGTAGGTCTAATTTATAGTTCATCATCAGATATAGTGCATATCTGTTATATAGAAGGTTGTAGCCTTCACCATTAAGCAGTGAGCTTTTGGATAGTGAGTCCACCACCCCTAACAGGGTTATTTGTAAAAGACTCCTAACAGGGTCTGACCCTTAACCAGGTCACTATACTTATTGCATTGTAAAGTAAAGCTCCTAAAAGGGATGAAATATCTTCTAACAGGGATTACTATAAAGAAGTATAGTTCAATGTGGGTGCTAATTCCCACTGGGGTTTTTACCATTTGGTTTCCTCGTAATCAAATTGTGTGTTGTGTACTATGTCATCTGATTAAGTATTTACTTTGTTGTATTCTGAAGTTAAAGAAGTAAAATAACTAAAGTTACTAATAATTGATTCACCCCCCCTCTCAATTATCCTTTGGGACTATTCTAACTGAAAGGTATGTAGAAACTACACTCATATCTAAAGTTAGTAAAAATGATGTCTGGATCATAGATAGTGGCACTCACCACATGACCGGTGATAAACTAAAGTTTGAGACTTTTGAATACTATAATGGTGGTTCAGTGCGAATGGGAAATGATACACCTTGTCCAGTTGAAGTTAAAGGAACCATAATGTGGAATAACTTGATAAAATGTGAAAATGCCTACTGGGTAAAAGGACTGAATTATAATTTGTTAAGTGTTTCACAGTTGAACAATTCAGGTCATAGAGCATCATTTGAAAATAAGAAGGCAAAGATCTTCAATGAATCAGGAAGATTGATTGGTATCGGTGAGAAGACAAAAGGTAACCTTTTCTATCTTCATGACACTAACTGTTGAAGACAATTATTCAATTGTGTATTATCATTTATGTTACACATGTATTTACACTTATGTAGTGATTTTACAAAAATGTCTACATTCAGACTGAGCACAGTTGGTGAACAAAATGAGTTATTTAGTGTTGACCAAGTTCAGTCAGGCATTGAAGGAAGTTCAGTGTTGACTAAGTCACTCAGGAATTTCAGTCTTGGTCGAGCATTCAGTGGCAGCCGACTAATAGTGATTTATATTCTATAATTAATTGGTTATATGAGGCCAACTAAATTGAGATTTATTATTAGAAGCATATTCTAGCTGACTTGGCAGGGTCTACCATATAAATGAAAAGTCAAATTTGGATTGAATGTGTGAGAGAGTGTGAAATTGAAGAAGAGAAAAGCAGAAGTGTGGAATTCTGTAATATGAAGAGTGAAGGTGAAATAAGATAGGATTTTGATTTAGTACATATCACTCAGAGCTACAATAGATCATCTGATCAGCAAGGATCCAGTTATAATCATAACAAAGATCTGAATTAGAAAATATAGTTGCTTATACATAAATGTCAATTCATTGTTACTTTCTAAGAATTCTAGCAGTGATCTAAAATCTCTTAACAAAGTAGACTTAACAGTCTTTTTGTAAATCCTCTCTCAAGGTAGCATTTCTATGTTGAAGTGTTGAAGACCTCTAACAAGGCCACTCCTCACAGGGTGATTAAATCCTTTAACAAGGTCACACCTAACAGTGTGTTATTGTAACCTTTAACAGGGTTGGCTCCTAACAAGGCTCACTTTAGAAGAGTGAAAAATAGTAACTAGTTACATTGGTTGTTTTTTCCATATTGGGTTTCCATGTTAAATCTTGGTGTCACATGTGTATATTTTATTTGTTTCATGCTTTATGTTTTTGCACTTAATCTCTAAAGTATAATTGCATTGGATATTATCAAGATTACTTTCACACTCGAGTTATAGAAGAATATCTTAATTAACTGAGTAATAGTGTTTAAGACATCTAAGGGACAAATGATTTGTTTTTGAAGTAACTGATTCACCCCTCCCCTCTCAGTTACTTATCTCATTTCCAACAATTGGTATTAGAGCATCAAGTTCTTACAAAGAAGGTTTCAAGGCCTAAGCTAAAGATCAGAGATGTCTTACAGAAGGGAGATCCCTAAGCTAAACAAAGACAACTTCCTAGCATCCTAGGAGTTGATGAAGCTACATCTATCTACTATTGGTGATGCTGGTCTACAATTTTTGGAGAGAAAATATGTGGAACCAACAGGGACTATGACTGTGGAATAGATGATGGAATGAAATAATCACAACATAATGATGATTGACATAGCTTCTTCAGTCAACTATTTGGAATTTGATGAAGTCAAGGACTGCCCTACAACCTATGATATGTGGAAGAAATTACAGGACATTCATGGAGGAGATGCAAATGTAAGAAGAGCCAAAGTAGAAAATCTAAGAGGAAAATTTGACCTAATGAAAATGAAAGAAGGAGAAGATATTACAGGATACAGTGATAGAATCAAGAAGATTGTAAGTGCCATCAGAGCTGCAGGAGGATTAATTGAAGATACAACAGTGGTCAGCAAGGTACTAATAAATTTACTTCCTACCTATGCTATTAGAGTTTTAGCTATTCAAGAGATGAGGTGCAATAAAGATATAACTCTGGATACATTAGTAGGAAGGCTTACAACTTTTGAGCTAGATAACTTTGAAAATTATTCTCCTAGGTCTAGCAATCTTGAGTCTGCATTCAAAGAAAAAATGAACCTTGTCAAGAAGGAAAGATACTCAAAAGGGAAATAGATTGAAAGTGACAGTGATGATGAATTTTATAATGAATATCTTGAGATCATTGAAGCACTACCTGAAAGAAGATCTACAAAAGGAAAATACAGAGGAAAGATACCATTGATTTGTTTCTCATGCAATGAGGTTGGTCACATTGCTGCAAAGTGTCCAAACAAAGAAGACAAAGATGAGAAAAAGTTCAAAAAATTCAAAGGAAAGAAAGATTTCAAGAACTACAAAAGCTACAAGGATAAAGGTAAGAAGTCTTTTTATATTGCTAAAGATTCTGACAGTGACGAAGAAGAAGAAATGGTTTATATTGTTGTTAAGGATGAGTTAGGCGAAGAAGATGAAAAGACAACAATTTTCTCACACATCAATAAAAATTACACATGGATAATTTATAGTGGTTGTTCTCATCACATGACTGGTGATAAGAAATTTTTTGAACATCTTGAACACTATGATGGTGGGAGTGTCAGTTTTGGGAATGGTGAACCCTGTCTTGTAAGAGGAAAAGGTTGCATTGTTCTGACTGAAGGAATCAAATGTGATAATGCTTAGTGGGTTGAAGGATTGAGGAGAAATATACTCAGTGTAGCACAACTGAAAAAAATTGGCTTCAAGATGGAATTCATGAATGGTAAGGCCAAGATCCTAGATGGTAAAGGGAACCTAGTCAGAACTAGCAGACAAAAAAGGTAATCTATTCTATCTTGATCTCACTGAAGGTTCATGCTTTATTGCACAAGTAGAAGAAATTTGGTTATGGCATAAAAGGTTGTGTCATGTAAACTTTGATAATATGGTAAACATAAGTAAGAACAAGAGAGTCAGAGGTATTCCTATTTTGAAGAAACCCGAGTTAGCAATACACAAACAATGTCAAATTAGAAAGATGAGAAAGACTAGTTTGAAAAGAAAGAATTACAATACTGATGAAGTCTTGGAATTGGTACATACTGACCTATGTGGACCAATTGGAAAAAAATCTATACTGGAGAGAAGTATTTAATTCTATTTATTGATGATCATTCTAGAATGATGACTATCATGTTTCTCAGAGAAAAATTAGAAGCCTTTCAGAAATTCAAGTGGTATCTTGCAAGAGTAGAAAAGGAAACAGGAAAGAAGCTAAAATGCTTAAGATTTGACAAAGGAGGAGAATTCATTTCTAATTAGTTCAATGAATTCTATAATGAGAGAGGAATCAAAAGATAGGTATCTGCCCCTGGTACACCACATTTGAATGGAATAGCACAAATAAGAAATAGATCCATCATGGATTGTGCTAGAAATCTAATGATTGAAAAGAATGTTGCTGCCAAATACTAGAAGGAGGCCATAAGCACTATAGTGCTCACCCTAAACTGAGTTCAACTGAATAAAGGTAGCAGTAGGACACCTTTTGAAATATGGTATGGCTATAAACCTAATGTTCATTATTTCAAAGTATTTGGAAGTAGATGCTACATCTTGAAGGAAGCTAGAAATGGAAAACTAGATGCAAAAAGTGATGAATGAATATTCCTAGGTTACTCATGTAAAAGAAAAGCATACAGATGTATGAATCTTACTACTCATAAAGTCATAGAAAGTGTACATGTCAAGATTGATGAGTTTTCAGAAAAATGTGAAGAGAAGAGTAGTAAAGAGCCTGAAGACTACAAGAAATTTGTGTATTATGAACCTGATACTATTCTTATGACTCAAACAATGGTGATGGGACAAAAAAACTATCGACCACTAAATATAATAGCACAAACTGTGCAACCTGAGTTACAAACTGTGCAACCTGAGTTGTTGGTAGAAGAGACCAAGTCATAGACATAGGGAACTAATTTACAAGATGAAGGAACCAAGTCATAGACAGAGGAACTTGAGTCATAGACAGAGGGATTTGAGTCACAGATGGTAGAACCTGAGCATCAGAAAGAGGAGTAGGAAAGAATGTTTGAGGATGCAAGACCTAGTAGATCAAGTCCAGAACCTAGAACAAAAGTTCCACTACTTTCAAGATATGTTAAAAGGCATCATGCACCTAAGCAGATAATTGGAGATCAGAAAGAAGGTGTAATGACAAGGAAGAAACTCAAATGTACTCGCTGTTAGGAATAACAGTCCACAAGACAACTGAGAGGGGGGGGTGAATTAGTTGTAGTATAGATTATTAAACTTTAAACTTTATCAACCATATCAGCAAATGTAAATAATAAAACAGTAATAGAAAACACCATAACACAAGATTTGTTGTCAAGGAAACCCTATTAAAGGTAAAACCCTAGTGGGAATTAATACCCACAAATAATGTACTAAGAGTATAGTATCCCTGTTAAAAGATATTAGCCCTGTTAGGAGCTTGTAACAACATTACAATACACAGTCCCTATTAGGAGACATACCCTGTTAGGAGTCAAAGGAAATAGTAGGCTCACTACCAAGGCATATTTCCCAAAGAAGGTTAAATCCACCCTCAAGGATTTACAATCCGCATCAAGTGTATACATAAAATACACAATTCAGTGAACTGTCTGATAGCAACTATCTTTGCTTGATTAGTTCCAATGAAGTATCAACACTGCTCTGTATCCAGCAATCAAGCTTCACAACTTTACAAATCTCTGCTCTTCTCTTTCTCTACCACACTTTTCATAAATGAAAATATTACTCATATATACCCTTTTACAATAACCCATTAGGTTGGCCAGTTAAGCTTTCCTAATACATAATTAACTAGGTCAGCCAATTAAGGCTTCCCATCATACAAATAATTACATAAGCCCTTGCTAAGATACACATGGTACCTATAATAAGTATACAACATTTATAGTTCATCACAAATACTTCTAGATCCGTGATCCACTCTCATAATTAATTTCAACATGTTACAAGTCTGAAGTCGACTAGGAAATAGGTCTTCTCCAGAACACACGCCACAACTGACGTCATCAGTACCCAAATAGAAATCAAACTCAACCCATTTCACTATCATATGTCAAATCTCTATCAGTATGCTTGAAAGTTTTGAAACATCTTCCTCAGTAAGGTATACCCAAAACACAGAGACCTTCTCTGTCCAGAATCATAGTTGCAGTCCAGAAAAATAGTCTTCACCAAATGAACTGTAACATCCACATAATGTAACATAAATTCAAGTGACCTTAAGAGTAAGGTTAGGACATAGCCTCCTACATAAATCCAACTTTGATCCTTCTGAGTCATTCATACAGTGTCTGTACACTCGTTCTAGTTAAGTAGTCAGTCTGTATTTTCCATATAAATATATGTTGACATCAATGACAAAACATGAATATCAATAGCATGATCAGTAACCAAAATTGATATCATCCAACAATCTCTCCCTTTGGCATTGATGGAAACATATGGGAAAATCCATATGCATCAACCCAAAAGTACTCTCTCTCAATACAATCTTCTCAATATCCTCAACAGAAGTTTCCCAAAATAGTAGGGATTCTCTCATAGATTCCTTCCCCCTTTGGAAGCAATGGAAAAGGGTTCCATAACTCATCTGTAGTCTTCAGTAGCTTTTTCAAATCTTCATATTTGATGAGGTGCAAGATCACCCAAATGTGCTCCATAGTGTCCTCCTGCGATCACTCCCCCTAAGGAGTAGATCTATACATCAAGTCTAGAGAATAATATAGCTCTGAGATCCACTGGACTGATGCATATCTGCATCATTTTAATTACCACTGGGAGGGGCCATCACCCCAAGAATGCCTCTGAGTTATTCAAAAGCATCTTTTGGCAAAGGTTTAGTAAATATATCTGCTATCTGTTCCTTTGTGCTTAT
This sequence comes from Thuja plicata, assembly GCA_018584345.1. Classification (NCBI taxonomy): domain Eukaryota; kingdom Viridiplantae; phylum Streptophyta; class Pinopsida; order Cupressales; family Cupressaceae; genus Thuja; species Thuja plicata. Next base: position 3,120,662 of record MU224206.1, read on the forward strand.
GTATTCCAGTTTAATCTCCTTAGCATCTACCTTCTCCATTAAGAAATAATACTTGATAGAAATATGTTTAGTCTTTGAGTGCATTACAGGATTCTTTGACATGTTTACTGTACTTGTGTTATCACAATGAATAACCACTGGCTCCTTGAAAATTATTCTAATATCTTCCAGCATTTGTTTCATCCAAACAACTTGTGTGCAATTAATTGCAGCAGCTACATATTTTGATTCAGTAGTAGATTGAGAAATACAATTCTGCTTCTTGCTTAACCAAGAAACCAATCTCTTCCCAAGGAAAAATGCACCACCACTTGTGCTCTTTTTTTCATCCACATTACCTGCCCAATCAACATCAGTAAAAGCCTGCAAACTAAAATCATCAGATTTTTCATACCATAATCTATACTCTACTGTTCCTTTCAAATATCTAAAATTTATTTTCATAGTAGCAAAGTGTGTTTCTTTAGGATCTTCCTGATATCTAGCCACAATTCCAACTGCATTGGTAATATTTGGTCTAGTGTGTGTCAAATATTGTAGACCTCCAATCATTGACCTATACTTAGTCTGCCCAACACTTTGAGTCTCATCACTTTTAGTTAGTTTGTTTCCTGTTATCATGGGTGTACCAATAGGTTTACAATCTTCTATTCTAAATTTCTTCAGCATTTCCTTAAGGTACTTGGTCTGAGATATAAACATGTGATTTTTACTCTGATTAATTTACAAACCAAGAAAAAATTTCATCTCGCCAATCATTGACATCTCAAACTCATTCTCCATTTCTTTAGAAAACTTATTACTCATTTTATCATTTCCTCCAAAATGATACCATCAAAAAAAACTTCTATAATTAAGATTCCATCTTCATCAGTTCTTAAATACAAATTACTATCTGCATTACCTTTTCTGAAACCAAGATGAAGTAGATGTTTATCCAGTCTTGCATACCATGCCCTCGGTGCTTGTTTAAGTCCATACAATGCCTTCTTCAGTCTGCAAACCATGTTTTCATCATCTATCAAAGGAAAACCATTAGGTTGCTCAATGTACACTTCTTCTTCTAGGTCACCATTCAAGAATGCAGATTTCACATCCATCTGATATACTTTGAAGTCTTTATGTGCAACATAAGAAAGGAATAGTCTCACAACTTCCAGTCTAGCAACAGGTGTGAATGTTTCTTCATAGTCTATACCTTCTTGTTGTGAATAACCTTTACAAACCATTCTAGCCTTGTTTCTTACCACTATGCCTTCCTCATCCATTTTGTTTCTAAAAACCCACTTAGTTCCAATCGCATTCTTGTTTTTAGGTCTTGGAACCAACTCCCATGTATTGTTTTTCTTTATCTGCTCTAGTTCTTCTTCCATGACTTTAGTCCAAGATTCATCTTTACATGCTTCATCAGTAGTCTTGGGTTCATCTTGAGAAATCAAATAGATCTCTTCTCTAACTTTAGATCTAGTCATCATGCCTTTTCTTGCATCACCAATAATTTGATCTTCAGGATGATTTTTATTGACATACCTTGGAGTTTTCAATGTCTCAGTAGCTTCATCCTGTTCTTCTTCTTCAATCTCATACTCAATCATCAAGGGTTCTTCAGGTTCAAAAACAACTTTTCTTGTTTATGTTATCTGACCACAATCATACATTCTTACCTAAATTTGAAATTTCTCATCTATCCTCACATTGGCGCTTTCAATTAGTTTTCTTGATCTCAGATTGAAACATTTATATGCTTTACTCTTAGTAGAATAACCAAGAAAGATTCTTTCATCACTTCTAGCATCAAACTTGCCTATCTCATCATCTCTCTTGATATAGCATTTACTACCAAATATTCTAAAATATTTCATAGTAGGTGTATGATCAAACCATAATTCATAAGGGGTTTTATTTGTACCTTCTCTAATTTGAATTATGTTTAGTGTGTACACAGCAATGCCAACTACTTCTCTCCAATTAACATGTGATACATTTCCTTCCAGCAACATAGTCCTAGAAACATCTAATATAGTTATGTTTCTTCACTCTTCTATCCCATTCTGTTGTGGAGTTCTAGGAGCTAAAGTCTGTTTATGTATTCCATTTTCTTCACAATATGTGTTAAATAGTTCTGATGTAAATTCTCCTCCTCTGTCTGATCTCAAACATTTCATCTGTAAACTAGATTCATTCTCAACTTTTTCTTTGAATGAATTGAATTTGTCAAATGCCTCAGATTTCTCTCTCAAATATGTAACCCTCATCATTCTAGAAAAGTCATCAACAAAGAGTATAAAATACCTTTCACCATAGTATGATCTTGTTCTTGTAGGGCCACATAGATATGTATGCACCAGATCTAACTTCCCTTTTGTTGAATAGGCTTTGCTCTTGAAAGTGTTTCTAGTATGTTTTCCCAAAACACATTCTCTACATATGGTTTTAGATGGCTTAAAAATTTTAGGTAGATCTCTTACTACTTTTTTCATACTTGCCTTTACAATTTTGTCAAAATTAACATGAAAAAATCTTCTGTGCCATAACCAAATGTCATCAATCTTTGCAATAAAACAAGTAGCTTCAGATGTGTTTAGTTCAAACACATTACCTCTAGATTTAGTACCAGATGCTATCAAGTCTCCTATTTTACTCTTGATAGAACATTTCCCATTGATGAAGTTTAGTTGATAACCCTTGTCCACTAGCTATCCAACACTCAACAAATTATGCTTGAGTCCATCAACAAGTAGTACATTGTCAGTGTTAGTCTTACCATCCAATGAGATAGATCCAATCCCAATAATAAGTTTAGGAGTATTGTCACAAAATCTAACAACACCACCAGCATGCTTCTTCAAACTTACAAATTTATTTTTATCTCCAATCATATGATGTGAACAACCACTATCTATGACCCATTCAGATTTATTTTGAACTCGAGATACTAATGCTTTTTCCTCATGCATAGGTTCATCATCCTTAATAGAAATGAATCCAATGTCATCAAAGTTACCATCCTCATCATCAGATATTCCTTCACTAGCATAATAGCATTCCTTATCTTTTGAGAACTTAGACTTGAAAAACTTAGGTTTGTTCTTTGGAATTCTTGTAGGACATCTAGATGCAAAATGATCGATCTTATTACATGAAAAACATTTCAAAGGTAATTTGGCTTCAAACTTACCCTTACCTCTCTTTTCACTTCTAGAAATCAATGCAAAAATTTCATCTACCTTCCTTTCTTCTTCCTGTATCTGTTCCCATTCATCAGCATAGGCTCCAAGTTCTTCTCTCAGATCATTACTTCTTGTGCTTACATTTCCAGCTACGGTCTTCTTGTTCTTGTGCACAGTTCCTTTGAATGCTGACTCAACTTTAGGTAACATGTCTCCCAATTTTTTGGCCTCAAATGTAGTTAGTTTTCCAATCAACATCTCTCTAGTGAAGTTTGGTGTCAAAGGTATGATGTCCTCTATAGCCTGAACCTTGGTTCTGTAAGCAGATGTCAAAGATCTTAGTATCTTTGCAATTACTTCTTCTTCACTATAAGTTCCTCCAGAGTTCCTAATACCAGTCACCACCTCAGTAATTCTTTGTGCATATGATATGATGTTCTCATATTCTCTCATCTTTAATGATTCCATCTTTGTTTTCCAGTTTTGTAACTTTTCTTGTTTTGTAAATCTGTCTCCAACATATAGTGCTTCCAGTCTTGTCCAGATTTTGTGTGCAGAATCTAAGTCCTTTACTTCAGTGAATTCTCCTTCTGATAGAGCACTGATTAAAGATTCCCTTGAAAAAATATTACATGAAAATATCTTCTTTTCATCTTTAGCGGCCTTCTCTAATTCATCCTCAGTTGCTAACTTCTCTTTCTTCTTTGTGATCATCCAGTAGTCAAGTCCTAGACACATCATATGTGTTCTCATCTTGTTCTTCCAACTTTCAAAATTTTTTAGGATCAAACTTTGGACTATATTTCCTGTAGCAAGTCATCTTCAGGATCACCTCACGCTATTAAAATTTCTCTCTAAGGACTAGTAGCTCTGATACCAATTTTTAGGAATAACAGTCTACAAGACAACTGAGAGGGGGGGTGAATCAGTTGTAGTATAGATTATTAAACTTTAAACTTTATCAATCATATCAGAAAATGTAAATAATAACACAGTAATAGACAACACCATAACACAAGATTTTTTGTCAAGGAAACCCTGTTAAAGGTAAAACCCCAATGGGAATTAATACCCACAAATAATGTACTGAGAGTATAGTATCCCTGTTAAAAGATATTAGCCCTGTTAGGAGCTTGTTACAACATTACAGTACACAGTCCCTGTTAGGAAACAAACCCTATTAGGATTCAAAGGAAATAGTAGGCTCACTACCCAAAGAAGGTTAAAGCCACCCTCAAGGATTTACAATCCGCATCAAGTGTATACAACAAATACACAATCCAGTGAACTATCTGATAGCAACTATCTTTGCTTGATTAGTTCCAATGAAGTATCAACACTGCTCTCTATCCAGTAGTCAAGATTCACAACTTCACAAATCTCTGCTCTTCTCTTTCTCTACCACACTTTTCACAAATGAAAAGATCACTCATATATAACCTTTTACAATAACCCATTAGGTCGGCCAATTAAGCTTTCCTAATACATAATTAACTAGGTTGGCCAATTAAGGCTTCCCATCATACAAATAATTACATAAGCCCTTGCTAAGATACACACAGTACCTATAACAAGTATACAACATTTACAATTCATCACAAATACTTCTAGATCTGTGATCCACTCTCATAATTAATTTCCACATGTTACAAGTCTGAAGTCGGCCAGGAAATAGGTCTTCTCCAGAACACATGCCACAACTAACATCATCAGTACCCAAATAGAAATTGAACTCAACCCATTTCACTATCATATGTCAGATCTCTATCAGTAAGCTCGCAAGTTCTGAAACATCTTCCTCAGTAAGATATACCCAAAACACAGAGACCTTCTCTATCCAGAATCATAGTTGTAGTCCAGAAAAATAGTCTTCACCAAATGAATTGTAACATCCACATAATGTAACATAAATTCAAGCGACCTTAAGAGTAAGGTCAGGACACAACCTCCTACACAAATCCAACTTCAATCCTTTTGAGTCATCCATACAGTGCCCGTACACTCGTTCTAGTTAAGTAGTCAGTCAGTCTTTTCCATAGAAATATATGTTGACATCAGTGACAAAACATAAATATCAACAACATGATCAGTAACCAAAAATGATATTATCCAACACATGCTTACTAAGTGAATTTGAACCTAGAACTGTTAAATATGCACTGAATAATGAAAGCTGGATAGAAGCAATGAATGAAGAAATTGAGCAGATTGAGAAGAAAAAGACTTGGACTCTTGTGCCTAGGCCAAAGGATAAGAATGTGATTGGAACCAAGTGGGTTTCTAGAAATAAAATGAATGAAAATGGTAAATTTTCTAGAAAAAAGGCTAGACTAGTTTGTAAAGGATATGCTCAAGAAGAGGGTATTGACTATGTAGAAACTTTTGCTCCTATTGCAAGACTTGAAGGAGTTAGAACTCTTCTTCCATATGCTGCACATAAAGGATACAAAGCATATCAAATAGATGTGAAATCTGCATTTTTGAATGGAATCCTAGAAGAAGAAGTCTACATTGAACAACCTGAAGGATTTATTAATCCTAGCAGAAGGGACATGGTTTGCAAGCTACACAAAGAATTGTATGGACTAAAGCAAGCACCCAGAGCCTGGTATGAAAGATTGCATAGCTATCTAAAAAGTATTGGATTTTAGAGAACCAATGATAAGAGTAGCCTGTACATCAAAGAAGGACCACAAAAAAAAATACTGTTAGCAGAGATATTTGTTGATGACATATTATTCACTGGTTATGATGACCTATGCAAAGCATTCTCTGTAGCTATGAGTAAATAATTTGAGATGTCTATGTTTGGTGAGATCAAATCCTTTGTTGGATTACAAGTACATCAAATGAAGGATGGTATCTTCATTACTCAATCAAAATATATCAAGGAGATACTTAAGAAATTTGGTATGGAATATTCCAAACCTGTTGGAACACCCATGTGTACCAGACAAAAATTGTCTAAAGATGATGATTCAAAGGAGGTAGATAAGACCAACTACAGATCCATGATTGAAAAATTTTAGTATGTTGTTCACACCCATCCTGATATTGCATTGGCAGTTGGTATTGTTGCAATATTTTCAGCTAATCCCAGAGATAATCACCTAATGGAAATCTAAAGAATTTTGAGATATCTGAAGGGTATTGAAGACTATGGTTTATGGTATAAGAAAGGTGGAAAATTTGACTTAAAGCTATTCACTGATTCTAATTGGGATGGAAGTGTAGATGATAGGAAAAGCACCAGTGGTGGAGCTTTCTTTCTTGGAAAGAGGTTAGTATCATGGACTAGTAAGAAACATAATTGTATCTCTTAGTCTACAACATAGGCAGAATATGTTGCTGCAGCAGTGAAATGTTCAAACATCATATGGATCAAGCAGTTGTTATCAAGAATGAATAAAGAAGTAAAAGTGTTAGTTATTATCTACTGTGACAACACCAGTGCCATTAACATTTCAAAAAATCCTGTGATGCACACCAAAACAAAGCATATAGCAATAAAGTATCATTTTTTGAGGGAATTGGTACAGAATAAAGAAGTAAGTTTGGAATATGTAAATACCAAAGAAAAATTTGTAGACATATTCACCAAACCTTTACCTAAGGATGCATTCTTGTATCTTAGAGGAAAGATAGGGGTGCTTGCCTTAACTGAAGATCACTAAAATATCGTTTAGTGATGCATCAACCCGAGTGACTGTGAAGATCTATCAGTTGATGCAGGTACATCAAAGCACATTGCAGATGATTTTGTACATTCAATTAAATTACAATTACAAAGTTAAATAGTACTGACTATTGATATTTGTGGATATGGTGTCTTTGGCATCTGTTGTCAAAGAGGGAGAGTTTTCTATAATACATAAGAATAAGATAAAAGAGAAAGAGTTTTGCTATAATACAGCAAGAGGGAGATCTTGATGTCATAGGGAGTTTTTGGATGAGAATCAGAATGAAGCTAAAGACATTAATAATTTTTTTGTTTCTCTACAATTCTTTGTATTATGACATGTTGTGTTGCCATCAATGCCAAAGAGGGAGATTGTTGAAGACAATTATTCAATTGTGTATTGTAATTGATGTTATACATGTATTTACACTTATGTAGTGATGTTACACAAATGTCTACATTTAGACCAAGCACAGTTGGTGAAAAAAATGAGTTATTTAGTGTTGACCGAGTTCAGTCGGGCATTGAAGGAAGTTCAGTGTTGACTGAGTCACTCAGGCATTTCAGTCTTGGTTGGGCATTCAGTGGCAGCCGACTAACAGTGATTTATATTCTATAATTAATTGGTTATATGAGGCCAACTGAATTGAGATTTATTATTAGAAGTATATTCAATCCAACTTGGAAGGGTCTACCATATAAATGAAAGGTCAAGTTTGGATTGAATGCGTGAGAGAGTGTGAAATTGAAGAAGAGAAAATCATAAGTGTGGAATTCTATAAAATGAAGAGTGAAGGTGAAATCAGATAGGATTTTGATTTAGTACATATCACTTAGAGCTGCAATAGAACATCTGATCATCAAGGATCCAGTTATAATTAGATTAGATATCTGAATCATAAAATACATTTTCTTATACATACATGTCAATTCATTGTTACTTTCTAACAATTGTAGCAGTGATCTAAAATCTCTTAACAGAGTAGACTTAATATTCTTTTTGTAAATCCTCTCTCAAGGTAGCATTTCTATGTTGAAGTGTTGAAGACCTCTAACAAGGCAACTCCTCACAGGGTGATTAAATCCTTTAATAAGGTCACACCTAACAGTGTGTTATTGTTGTTAGTAATAAGTGAGAGGGGGGGGGGGGGGGAATCAGTNAACAGTGTGTTATTGTTGTTAGTAATAAGTGAGAGGGGGGGGGGGGGTGAATCAGTGGCCTCAAAAATTTATCTTTTAATCACTAACCACCAATCAAATAAATCTCAGATTATTAAGTCCCTACAAGATGCATGCCTTGAAATACTTATAATAATTAACTGTCTGTCGCTTTTCCTTGTTTGTCCTTATTCTCCTTGATTACCGATAAGCAGTAAAACTATTTACCGATACTCAGTAAATATGTAGAGTATACCAATCAATCCAGAAATGCATATGTGAAATGTAAAACAGTAGAGTAATAAACCATACACACATAACACATGGATTTTAATGTGAAAACTCTGTTAAGGGAAAAACCACTGGGACCGGTACCCCAAATTTTCACTCTTCTAAAGTGAGCCCTGTTAGGAGCCAACCCTGTTAAAGGTTACAAACACACTGTTAGGTGTGACCTTGTTAGAGGATTTTAATAATAGAATTTCACTTGATATCTGGCATGTATATGCTACCAATATTGATCAACCTCTCTGGGCAGAATAGATATTTGGCATATCTGGTGCTACCTAACTGCATTATCCTCCTTCTTAGATTGTGTGTCAGTATCGAGCACTCAATTCTATCTTCATGACAATCTTTTTGGCAATCTGTTAGGATATACCTCAATTATAGAAGACTGTTAAGTCCTACTTTGTTAAGAGACTTGATGCTTCAATGGTTAAACTGAAACAAAATGATCTATTTCTAATGCAACTTGAATTGAATATTTTCAGATATATTTAAGTATAATACCTCTCTAATCAATGTGTCAATTCAATTCCTTGTGCTCCACACTTTTTTCTCTGTGATGCTCTGCTTCACTGTTCGTCGATGTTCACAGAATTCTTTAGCTCTTCTTCAGCTTGATTGATCAGGACTGTATGAAGTTATCCTTCATCAGTTTCTCTTTAGAATCCTCTTTCTATTCACTTCCCTTCCTGTGTATGTGAATGTGATTTCCTATGGAAATGAATTATGCTTGTCTCTTATATAGACATGATATTCCTTAATTCTTGATTCTTGGCATGAAAACAAATCCAGCCAATCTGATTTAAAGCATAACTCCTAGTTTATCTTGTAGTTATCTTCTTGCCAACTATACAAATATTCTTTAAATTAATTACTTAACTATAGTCAAATAAAACAAATAAAACAACCATTTAAGTCTATCCTTAAGCTCTGCCAGCTAGATATTTTGTCATTTTCTAAACTCTCTATTTTGTCGGTCAACTCTACAGTTAGTTGTCGGTGTTAACTGCCAGTTCTGTCGGTGTGACTCTAGTCAGCTTTGGGGTCTTTGTCCATTGGGCATCATTGGATTTTTCTCATTGGGTAACTCTATTTTCAGCACGTCAGGCATCTTATGATTTTGCTTCATCGGGAAACACTGTCTTCTGCTCGTCGGGTATCACTATGACTTTTGTTCTTTGCCTTTACCGATGGTGTGCACTCCATCGGTGTTGTTTGTCACTCAGTCAATACTTGAATTTTATGCATTGTTGAAAGCATAACCTTTGTTCCATTGATTCTCTAAATTTTTTGGCATTATGTACATGATCATATAGATTATATCAAGTTGACATCAATGAAAATACAAACCATTAACTGATTTAATGCCTTGCATTATATTCAACTTAATATTATCAAACATTCAATCAGTTACATGTCATCAATCTCTCCCTTTGGCATTGATGGAAACATACTATATTATCACACTATTCTATTTATAATATAATATGAAATACAACTGTTGAGATTCATCAAATTACCAAACAATTTGTTTTGATAACCGATAAAAATGTCTGACCACCGGTAAGCTCTGTGTTAGCTTAGATTTGATTCTTGCAGCTTTCTGTGTTTCTTGTTCTGATGTGTTGTGTTCTCTTCTCTTGTGTCAATATCTCTCTTTTAACTATTCTTGTTCTTTGATGTCTCTATCTTTTGTCAGCAACTCTCCCTATGGATATGATCTCTCCCTGTTGGAGTAATCTGATAATGGATAATCTTTCTTCTTTTTCTGAAGACTATGATAATATGGAAACTTTCTCTCCCTTTGACAACAATGCCAAACAAATATCTCATAGATATCTCACATTAATGTCAAGTGATCTTTTCTCTCAATCCATAATATATTCCTTGAATTTACCTTATCCATTAGCAATACATCAATATGATCTGGTGCTCAGTTCTAATATATACCTTTCTGTATATAGATGTAGCTTTGAAGTTCATCTTGTTGCTTGCATCAACATGAATGATATTCTGATAATATATAGTTTGATGTAGCCTTCAGTCTTTTACTGACCAGTAGACAAGGGTTTGACCCCTAGTCTCTTTCTCAGGTACTCAAATGTATCCTTGGGCAGTGGCTTGGTGAAGATATCGGCCAATTGTTCTTTAGGTTGCACATACTCAAGTATCACCTCTTTTTCTTGAAATTGTTCTCTAAAATAAGGATACTTGATTGCAATGTATTTATTCTTGGAATGCATGACTGGATTCTTGGAAATGTTTATTGCACTGGTGTTATCACAATAGATAATCACCGGTTCTGAGATCTTCATATGCATACCTTCCAGCAACTGTTTGATCCATGCAATATTTGAGCAGTTTGCAGCAACAAAAACATATTCTGCTTCTGCAGTAGACTGAGAGATGCATCCTTGCCTCTTGCTAATCCATGTGACAAGTCTGTCACCCATAAAGAATTCTCCTTCAGTTGTGCTCTTCCAGTCATCAAGATTTCTAGCCCAATCAACATCGGTAAACACCTTCAGCTCAAATTTTCCTTCTCTTCTATACCATAAGCCAAATTCCTCAGTATTCTTCAGATATATTAGAATTCTTTTCACAACTATCATATGTGATTCCCTGGGGTTAACAAAAAATCTAGCAACAATTCCTACTGCATGTGCAATATCTGGAATAGTGTGTACAACATACATGAGTTTTCCAATCATTGATCTGTACAAAGTATGATTTACCTCTGTTGTCTTGTCTTCCTTTGTTAATTTGCATCTAGTAGACATTGGTGTTCCAATAGGTTTGGAATCTTCCATCTTGAATATTTTCAGGACCTCTTTAATGTATTTTGACTATGTAATGAAAATACCTTCACTTTGTTGAATGATCTGTAGACTAACAAAGAACTTGATCTCTCCAAACATAGGCATCTCAAACTCTTTGCTCATCTCATCAACAAATGACTTGCATAGCATATCATTGCCTCCAAATATGATGTCATCAACAAATATTTCAGCAATAAAAGTGTTAGCATCAGTATCTTCTTTCAAATAAAGATTACTGTTTTCACTAGTCCTCATGAATCCAATACTTATTAGATAGGAATGAAGTCGATCATACCAGGCTCTGGGAGCTTGTTTTAATCCATACAAGGCTTTGTGAAGTCTACATACCATGTTCTTCTTGTCTGGATCTACAAACCCTTCTGGTTTCTCAATGTATACCTCTTCTTCAAGTATTCCATTTAGGAATGCTAACTTGACATCCATTTGATATACTTTGAATCCTTTGTATGTAGCATAAGCAAGTAGTATTATTACTCCTTCTAGCCTAGCAATGGGTTCAAAGGTTTCTCCATAGTCTATACCTTCCTCTTGTGCATACCCCTTGCATACTAGTCTTGCTTTGTTCCTTGTGACTTCTCCATTCTCGTTCAGCTTGTTCCTAAATATCTATTTAGTACCGATGAGATTTTTTTCATCTAGTCTTGGCACAAGTGACCATGTTTTGTTCTTATCAATCTATTTAATCTCATCATTCATATCACTTATCCATTCTTCATTATCTAGTGCAACATTGACAGATTTTGGCTCAAACTCATAAATTAAACAATTTGAGTTTAAAGACTTACTTCTTGTTCTTATACCAGATTTCTTATCTCCTATGATCTGGTCCTCTAGATGGTTCCTTCTTACATATCTTGCAAATACAGGTATAGCTCTTTGTGTATCAGCTTGATCTTCATTACCTTGCAAATTATCTTGATCATTATCCTGACCGTTGGTAACAGTATTCTGACCGTCGGTTGCAACATTCTGTTGTTCTGGAATTAAGCACTATTGCTCAGGTAGAGTTTTGGGTTCTTCATAATATACAAACTTGTTGTAGTCCTCTGGTTTTTTTTATGCTTTCCAGCTCATTCTTTTATGCAAATTCATCAATCTTTACATTTGCACTTTCAACTATTTTGCTAGAGGCCTTGATTAGACATTTAAAAGCTTTGCTCTTGGTAGAATACCCTAGAAAAATACCTTCATCACTTTTGGCATCAAGATTTCCATTTCTATCATCCTTTAAGACATAACATTGACTACCAAATATTTTAAAGTAACTTACATTGGGTGTTTTACCATACCATAGTTCATAAGGTGTCTTCTTTGTGTCCTTCTTCAATTGTACTTTGTTAAGTGTATAAACAGTAGTGCTGACAGCTTCTCTCCAAAAGATTTGGGTGATGTCCTTTTCTATCATCAGTGTTTTTGCACAATAAACTATTGATCTGTTCCTTCTCTCAACAATCCCATTTTGCTGTGGTGTCCTTGGTGCAGAAACCTGTCTTTTTATACCATTCTCATTACAGAAATTAGTGAATTCATCTTATATAAATTATCCTCCTCTATCTGATCTCAAGCATTTTAGATCCTTACCACTTTGTTTTTCTACCATAGCCTTTGTATAGTCAGAAAATAGAAGCACTTCCATTATAGACATGTTTAGCCTTCTTAGTAAGTGGTTTGGGGTCATGGAAAGTGCCTTGAATGGGTTCCTGATCTTGACATGGCTTCCTCCCTATTCTGTTCCTCTTTCCACTCCTGTTTGGCTTGATTTCTGCATTTTGGACTGTAGACTGGTGGTTCTAGGGTTTAGGGTCAAGGTCGACATTTTAGGTCTATGTTGACCTTGACCCTGACCTAGGTTAGGGTCGACCTTGACCTGAACCAGGATTCAAATCCCAGGGTCTTGCAATTTCAGGAGGTCGACCTTTGCAAAAAGTATTTCCCGCTTTCAGGTTGGCTATTTCGGGTTCCAAAGTATTGATTCCTAAATTATATTTGATATAGGTCCTCTCCAAGGGGTAAAGGCTTTAATGGGAATTTAATTCTCCTATGTAGGCCTCCTTGGAAGATTGTGCCCTAATTCCATATAAAAGAGAAGCTTTCTCTCTTATTTTCTCTAAGAATCATCATCAAGCAAACAGAGTCTTCTAATCAAGCATTCCTAATTGATTCAAGAAAGAAATCAAGCAAGATTTCAAGCAAGCATTCATCCGTTCAAGTAACCATTTTCATGAAGGAGATCCATTGGAGGCCATTGAAGGATTGAAGCTACAAGGTGCCCTTTTGGTGATCTCTCCATCCACCTTCTTCCAAGCCTATTCCAAATTCAAGAACCCATTC
>MU224206.1:3142693-3164719 GCA_018584345.1 Thuja plicata
TGATACCAATTGTTAGTAATAACTGAGAGGGGGGGGGGTGAATCAGTGGCCTCAAAAATTTATCCTTTAATCACTAACCACCAATCAAATAAATCTCAAATTATTAAGTCCCTACAAGATGCATGCCTTGAAATACTTATAATAATTAACTATCTGTCAGTTTTCCTTGTCTGTCGTTATTCTCCTTGATTACCGATAAGCAGTAAAACTATTTACCGATACTCAGTAAATATGCAGAGTATATCAATCAATCCAGAAATGCATATGTGAAATGTAAAATATTAAAGTAATAAACCATACACACATAACACATGGATTTTAACATGGAAACCCTATTAAGGGAAAAACCACTGGGACCGGTACCCCAAATTTTCACTCTTCTAAAGTGAGCCCTGCTAGGAGACAACCCTGTTAAAGGTTACAAACACACTGTTAGGTGTGACCTTGTTAGAGGATTTTAATAATAGAATGTCACTTGATATCTGGCATGTATATGCTACCAATATTGATCAACCTCTCTAGGCACAATAGGTACTGGCATATCTGGTGCTACCTAACCGCATCAGCCTGCTTCTTAGACTGTGTGTTAGTATCAGGCACTCAATGCTATCTTCATGACAATATTTTTGGCAATTTGTTAGGATATACCTCAATTATAGAAGACTGTTAAGTTCTACTCTGTTAAGAGACTTGATGCTTCAATGGTTAAACTGAAACAAAATGACCTATTTCTAATGCAACTTGAATTGCAGATTTTCAGATCTATTTAAGTACAATATCTCTCTGATCAATGTATCAATTCAATTCCTTGTGCTCCACACTTTCTTCTCTATGATGTTATGCTTCACTGTTCATCAGTGTCTGCAGAATTCTTTAGCTCTTCTTCAGCTTGATTGATCAAGACTGTATGAAGTTATCCTTCATCATTTTCTCTTCAGCAACCTCTTTCTATTCACTCCCTTTCCCGTGTATGTGAATGTGATTTCCTATGGAAATGAATTATGCCTCTTATATAGACATGATATTCCTTAATTCTTGATTCTTGGCGTGAAAAACAATCCATCCAATATGATTTAAAGCATAACTCCTGATTTATCTCGTAGTTATCTTCTTTCCAACTGTACAAATCTTCTTTAAATCAATTACTAAACTCTGGTCGAATAAAACAAATATAACAACCAGTTAAGTCTACCCTTAAGCTCTTCCAGCTAGATATTTTGTCATTTTCTGAACTCTATGTTCTGTTGGTCAACTCTACAGTTAGTCATCGGTGATAACTGCTAGTTCTGTCAGTGTGACTCCAGTAAGCTTCGGGATCTCCATCCATTGGGCATCATTGGATTTCTCTCGTCGGGTAACTCTATTTTCAACTTGTCAGGCATCCTGTGATTTTGTTTCATCGAGCAACACTGTCTTTTGCTCGTCGGGTATCACTATGAATTTTTTTTTTAGCCTTTACCGATGGTGTGCACTCCGTCGGTGTTGTTTGTCACCGAGTGAATACTTTACTTTTATGCATTGCTAAAAGCATAACCTTTGTTCCATTGATTCTCTGAAGTCTTTGGCATTATGTACATGACCATACAGATTATATCAAGTTGACATCAAATGAAAATACAAACCATTAATTGATTTAATGCCTTGCATTATCTTCAATTTAATATTATCAAACATTCAATTAGATACATGTCATCAATTTTAACCTTTAACAATGTTGGCTCCTAATAGGGTTCACTTCAGAAGAGTGAAAAGTAGTAACTAGTTACATTGGTGGTTTTTCCCATATTGGGTTTCTACGTTAATTCTTTGTGTCACCTGCGTATATGTTATTTGTTTCATGCTTTATGTTTCTGCACTTAATCTCTAAAGTATAATTGCATTGGATATTATCAAGATTACTTTCACACCCGAGTTAAAAAAGAATAACTTAATTAACTGAGTAATAGTGTTAAAGTGTTTAATACATCTAAGGGACAAAGGATTTGTTTTTGAAGTAACTAATTCACCCCTCCCTTCTCGGTTACTTATCTCATTTCCAACAACTAACAACACTTGTTTAATGTCTAGAAATGAATACATATGGTTGTGGTACAAATGATTGTGTCATGTGAACTTTGAAAATATGATAAAGATAAGCAATAAAAGGAATGTCAGAGGCTTATTGAGCATGACTAAGCCCGAACATATCATGTGCAAAAGTTGTCAAAAAGGCAATATGACAAAGTCTAGTTTCAAGAGTAAAACCTATACATCTAACACAATTCTAGAATTAGTCCATACAAATCTAAGTGGAACCATGAGGAAAAAGAGATACTATGGAGATAGGCATTTTATTCTCTTTTTGATGATTATTCTAGAATGATGATAGTCATGTTCTTAAAAGATAAATCAGAAGAATTTAAGATGTTTAAATGGTATAAAGCAATGGTAGAAAACAAAGTGAAAAGCAATTGAAATGCTTAAGGTCAGATAGAGGAGGGGAATTTACTGACTATTGCAATGAGAATGGAATTAAAAGATAGGTTTTTGCAATGAGGACACCACAATAAAATGGAATTGCTGAAAGGAGAAACATATCAATTGTTGAGTGTGCAAGAACATTGATGATTGAGAAAAGCATCGCTCAAAATTTATGGAGGGAAGCTGTCAGTACTGCTGTCTACACATTAAACACAGTACAATTGAAGAAGGACACAAAGAAGACACCCTATGAGCTTTGGTATGGTCATACACCCAATGTAAGTTACTTCAAAATCTTTGGTAGTCAATGTTATATTTTGAAGGATGATAAAAATGGAAAAATTGACTCCAAAAGTGATGAAGGTATCTTTCTAGGGTATTCAACCAAAAGAAAGGCTTATAAATGTCTTAACAAGTCATCTAACAAAATCATTGAAAGTGAAAATGTGAAAATAGATGAATTTGTAGAAAAGAATGATAAGAAAAGAAAAAAAGGAACCAAAGGAATACAACAAGTTTGTTTATACAAAACCTGACACTCTACCCGAGCAACAGTGTGTCGCTCCCAAGCATTAGAACATTGCACCCGAACATCAGGTTGCAATTACCAAAAATTAGGAAAAACCTCAAGATGATGTTCTGATCAATAGAGATGAGAAGGAATGTCAAGAAGATGATCAGAATGATGAACATAGAGATAAACTGAAACTTTCCAAGTATGTCAGAAGAAATCATCCACATAATCAAATCATAGGAGACAAAAAGGCTGGAATAAGAACAAGAAGTAAGTCACTTAACACCAGATGTTTACTTTGTGATTTTGAGCCTAAATCTATTAACAATGCACTTGAGAATGAAGAATGGGTCAGTGATATGAATGAAGAAATAGAACAGATTGAGAATAACAATACATGGACACTAGTACCCAGACCAGATGACAAGAATTTCATTGGTACCAAATGGATATTCAGAAACAAAGTAAATTAATGGAGAAGTTGTTGGAGTTGATGAAAAACTATCAACCCTATAGCTCCCAAGAATCACCTGCATGCAAACACCTATCACAGAAAGAGAGAAGCAAAAGCTATGGATGCCAAAAACAACAGATCTATGAAAGAGGAAACATCCTCAATTGATTCAATAAAAATGGAATGGAATTACACAAAGGATTGTTTAATTACAAAGTGATCAATTCTTATAAAGGAGATCTAAACCAAGGTTGGGTGAATAAACCAAGGTTGGGTGAAGAAACCAAGGTAGGGTGAAGAAACCAAGGGTGCATGAATAATTAATAGAAAAATCAATTATTGCATGTCTAAAGTTTAGCTTAAGTGAAATAGAGATAACAGGGACTTAATAATTAAATCAAATAATGATTTAATTAATAAGTGAAAGGTGACTTAATAATTAAATCAATAATGATTTAATTAATAAGTGAAAATACCCTTTTAACTCTAACACCCCCCTTAAGATAAACTTAGGGAGAAGCTAAAAACCCTGAAACAACTACTGAAAGTAGGAAATGGGTCCTGGCAACAAGGGCTGATGAGGTACCCAAGTACAAAAATCTTTATAAAGAGGAGAAAAAGAGAAAACCCTATGGGAAAAACCCCTCTTCAAAAAGAGATTAATACTAGTGAAGGACTAAAGAAGCCTCCAAACTAGAAGTGTCCCAGAAAATAGGAACATACAAAGAATATGTAGAACACCTCTGAAGCATGAAGCTGCAAAAGACTGTCAAATAACCACTATGTATGAGTGCCCTCAAATGAAACTACTCAAATTTGGATGGAAAACAAGGAAAACATCGAAACTCAAAGATACAGATGGCAAACACACCAAGTCTGAAGCCTCCAAAATAGGAACGAAAGAAGAGTGTCCATATGGTAAATGATCCATCTCACTAAAATGCATAGGTACCAGCCACTGCATCCACATAGTACATAGAAAAAAATAAAGAATACATATCTCACTCCATTGAACCAAGGAAACATAAGAACCAATAGTAATACCCCCCCATAATGCTGATAGGGAGAGGTATAATAGATACACTGAGAGACTACCAAGAAAAATTGCATGGTGAAGAACGTACAAGTAGAAATAAAGTATGTGTTGAGGATGATCAGTCGTTGACACACATGAGGCTAATTTCATGGAAGGAAAATTCACTTGACAAAGGTTTAGGAACTCCCCCATGGCACTTTATAAATAATGCGAGTACAATCAGGCACAAAATGTGTGAAATCCCAAGCATGCAAGATGGCACTTTATCTCAGTGCGTTTGCAAAAAAGCTATAGAAAAGGATGTATACAATATCCAGGAATGACTGAAAGAAAAATAAACATATGTAAATGCTCTCAAGGAGTCATCCCATGCATAGAAAATGATCCCAGGACCTAAAACATCCAAGATATCCACCAGATTGCAAAAATGCAAAAAACTGAATAAAAACTACCTAGAGCAAATTCTGGGTGTGAGACCCATACAAGAAGAAATATAATAGAACCAGATTTTTGACGCCATGCGGAAGTCAAAAAAAGGACTCCAAATGAGAAAAATATGGCTCCTGGAGTGCAAAATAGATCGCTGAATTTGACTACCAAAAAAGGCTACAAGATGGAAAAACCAAAAAATCTAACCTCCATAAAAGCGTCCGGCTCGGAAAGAGCTTTTTGACAATATAAAGAAGTTGAAAATTGGCCTCCATTTACTCCAGATAGAGTGAAAAAACCACACACTGCTCATTATGGAAAAAAACAAGTTGTATGACGGTTTCATGGCCGTCAAATTTAACTTCGCTGTCAGACCTGTGACTGCTGACATCAGCGGCAGGGAAACTGAGGCAACACACAAATCAAGGTGACACGCAAATTGAGACAGTGTGAAAATCAAGGTGGCATGGAAATTGAGACAGCATGAAAATTGAGGCAGCCTGGAAATTGAGGCAGACTTTTACCTTGTAAAGTGTGCCAAGGGCCGTGCATGCAAAAAATAGTGCCCAAATTTAAACTGTGTCCAAATTGGACATGCCTTATATGAAAATTGGGTTTCTTGGGCCTTTCGGACACAACCCAGATGTCGGTTTTTTTCCAAAGTGCTCCAAAAAAAAATCCTCCCAAAATCCATGAAAATCTGAGACAAAAACCTCTCGAAAACATAGATTTAAAGAACAAGGCCAAATCTCTCATGAAGAGAATAGGGGCATGAAAGGGAAGAGTTCTAATACCATGTTGGAGTTGATGAAAAATTATCAACCCTACAGCTCCCAAGAATGACCTTCATCACACACCTGTCACAGAAAGAGAGAAGCAAAAGCTATGGAGGCCAAAAACAACAAATTTGTGAAAGAGGAAACATCCTCAATTGATTCAATTAAAATGGAATGGAATTACACAAAGGATTGTTTGATTACAAAGTGATCAATCCTTATAAAGGATATCGAAACCAAGGTTGGGTGAAGAAACGAAGGTAGGGTGAAGAAACCAAGGTTGCATGAATAATTAATAGAAGAATCAATTATTGCATGCCTAAAGTTTAGCTTAAGTGAAATAGAGATAATAGGGACTTAATAATTAAATCAAATAATGATTTAATTAATAAGTGAAAGGTGACTTAATAATTAAATCAATAATGATTTAATTAATAAGTGAAAATACCCTTTTAACTCTAACAGAAGTCACTAGAAACAAAGAAAGATTATTATGCAAGGGATATGCACAAGAAGAAGGTATTGATTATGGAGAAACCTTTGCACCCGTTGCTAGACTAGAAGGAGTTAGAATTGTACTTTCTTATTGATGGGGAGATCCTCTTCTAGAGCCTTATAGCTCTCTCTAAGACCTTCTCTTGGTCTTCTTTAGGGTCTCTATCTCTACCCTAACTAGAGGATCCCACTCTGATCCCCAATCTCATTAGGAGCTCTCCACCAACTTCAACCTCTTCACCAATCTCTCCTCCATAATCTTCTTGCATCCATGGCTCAACTAAATTCCTACCACTCCAATGGTTTCAAATTATTAAGGATTGGTTTCACAACCCCCCTTAGGTCTAACCCAACCTCTCTGGATTCAATTTTGTAGATCCTTCACCCATTTTCAAATCGGGTTCCAAATTACTAGTCTTTTAGGCCTAGTAGCCTTTTTAGGCCTATTAGCCCTCCTAATCACTGAAAAGGTGATTTTTCTCCTAAAACCCCTTAACAAACCTAGAAATAAATTTCATATTATTTGTGGGTTTTTCCTCCCCTTTAAGATTTTCTAGGTCTTTGATTCCAATCTTGTCGGTACAATGGACTTTCACCAAACCCCTAAAAATAAGGGTTTCTAGGGCATGATGGCTGGTTTGGTTTCTTGAACTTCTTCCACTGATATAATGAGCTCCTCTAAACTCCTCCTTCCATAAAATGGTCTGCACCTCATGCCCCTACACTCCACTATCACTGATTGGCACATACCAATCAACTAGCAATCTCCATTGCTGCTGCACTACTCAGTCACCCTAGCCAGGATAGCTAGTACTCACCTAGGCCCTAAAAGTTCTCAAGATTCCCCTGAACACACACACTCCACAAGAAATTTATACAAATTATATACAAGGCTCTAATGGATTCCAAGCGGTCACAAAGTTTGAACCATGAGAACACCATGAAAATCCATTCTTTACATAACTAGACCAAAACTGGCCAGTGAACTCACAGAATGCAAGAACTTAAACAAAATCTAACCAGAAAGAACAAATGACTAATATAATGCCACAAAGAACTAAGAAATTACATTTACAACACACTCCATGCTTTCATTCAATCTATTCAATCAGATAAATTGATAGATGATGGTTCTGTAGCTTAATTATACTGCAAATTGGTTCTTTCCACACACCAGTCCGTACAATATCAAATCTAACTATCAGATTAGGGTTGAAATAACCTTATATACTTCCATCCCACCTATTTAGACCCTCTGGTTAGGATTTGGGCATCATAAGAGCCAATTCCTAAAATCTAGGAAATGTTGTCATGACAACTTTTAAAAGTTGTCATGACAACTTTGACAACTTTTGTCAAAATGACACTTTCTCAACTTTGAGAGTCCTAATTGGTTCCAAACCTTACCAAATGACCTCAAATGAATTAATAACATTAAAAACTTAAAAAATTTTATACTTTGGGACTTTTCTCAATCCTTTGACTTTTGAGTTTACTCCTAGGTTCAAGACCCCTAGAATCAACTAGACTCAACAACACACAAACCCTAATCTTTCTTAACACTAATCACAACTCAAAACACACTAGGGAATTTATATATTAGTCCTTATTCAAGTATGGTTGGAAAAACCAACCTACAAGCCAAAAATGTCTAAAGATCTTCCTAATGACCTTAGGGTGCTCCTGCACCATCCTCCCCCTGTAACAAGAAAGTTAAGGTACTTGTGGTGTCAGGAACTCCTCACTAATTCCATGCTTCTTGAAGTCACTCTCAGCTATCCAAGTGGCTTCTGACTCTAGTTGCTATCTCCACTTCACTAGATGCTCCATATAGACTTTGTGTCTTGTCTTCTTCTTTACCCTTGAATCTAATATCTTTTCCACTTGTGGCTTGACCTGTTCCAGAGTCTTGAACTCTCCCACTTCTCTTTGCACCTCTGTACTGTATCGCAACTCATCCATATCTAGCTCCTTATATTTGATCAAATCCTTCACATTGAAGATTGGAGAAATTAACATCTCCTTGGGCAACTCCACCTTATAAGCATTGGGTCCATACTTAGCCAATATCTTGCAAGGTCCAATTATTTTCATCTGTAGCTTACTAGGTATCCCCTTTTGTAGTCTTTCCTTATTCAGGAACACCATTACTAACTCACCCACTTCAAACTGCATATCTCTTCTTCCCTCATCTCTTTTAGCCTTCAACTTCTGATTGGCCTCCATTAAAGTCTTCTTTACCTATTCATGGAATTCCCTCATCGATTGGGAGAATTCATCAACATGTCCACTAAATCCCTCATATCCTTTGAGGTCTCTGAGCTCCATCACACCCATTGGATGTACCCCATACACAATTTCAAATGGAATTTTCCCTGTAGTCCTATTTCCGTTATCATTATAGGCAAATTCAGCCTGTGGGATAACTTTCTCCCATCCTTTCCCATACTCCTTTGTCAAACATCTAAGCAAGTTCCCAAGAACTCTATTGATTACTTCAGTCTTCCCATCCATTTGAGGATGATAGGCAGATCCATGAGACAAGTTTGTACCTAGTCTCTTCCATAGGGTCTTTGAAAATTGATCCATGAACTTCACATCCCTGTCTGCAACAATACTCATTGGTAGACCATGAATTCTCACTATTTCTTTGAAGAACAAGTAGGCAATATGGATGACATCATGTGTTGTTTTGCATGGTATGAAGTTACTCATCTTACTAAAATTTTCTACCACAAAAAACACACTGTCTAAACTAGTTGGAGTCCTAGGTAACCCCACTATGAAGTCCATACTTATGCACTCCCAAGGTCTACTTGGGATGGGTAATGGCTCATAAATTCCTACATTTGATGAAGTGCCTTTAACCTTCTAACATATGACACACTGCTCCACATATCTTCTCACTTCCTCCTGCATCTTTGGCCACCAATAGAACCTTTCCACTAAGTCCATTGTCTTATTTAGTCCAAAGTGTCCACTTAGTCCCCCATTATGTTTCTCCTATATGAGGTTCTCCCTCATAGAGCCTTTTGGAACACAAAGTTGCTTTCCTTTGAATATCAACCCATTCTGCAATGAGTACTCTGCAAACTCACTATGAAAGTGATTATCAAAATCTTTACACACTTTATAAACCTCTGAGAAATATGAATCCCCCTCATATAGGTCCTTAAACCCCTCAACTCCTGTACTCTACAACTGAATCTCTTGGATGGTGAGTAGTCTCCTACTAAGGGAATATTCAACTTTGTTTTGCACCCCCTTCTTATGTTTTATCGTGAAGGTATATGACTGTAGGAATTCCATCCATTTGACGTGTCTCAAGCTAAGTTTGTCTTGAGTTTTTATGTAACTCAATGCTTGGTTGTCTGTAAAGACAAAAAACTCTTTAGGCAATAGATAATGCCTCCGCTTCTTTAAGTCTTGCACAAGAGCATATAGCTCCAATTCATAGGAAGATTACCTAGACTTAGCCTCATTTAGTCTTTCATTGAAAAGACCACACGCCTGCCTTCTTGGCTTAGGAAAACTCCTACTACAATGCTGCTTGCATCACATTCCACAATGAATGGTTTATCAAAGCTAGGTAACAAAAAAATAGGCTAAGTAGCCACTTCCTTCTTCAACCTCTCAAACCCCTCATTATCTACCTTGTTCCACACAAACTTTGTTTTCAATCCTCCTTTTATAGTCTCTAGGACTAGAGCACAAATCTCACTGAATCTTCTGATAAACATTCTATAGAATTGGGCTATCCCATGGAAGCTCCTAACTTCAGTCCCTGTCTTACGAATAAGCCAGTTCAATATGGTCTCTACTTTCTCTTTGTCCATTTTCAAATCACCCTTGGGAACTACAAATCCAAGGTAGACTAGTTTTTCCTTCATGAACTCACTCTTCTCAAGGTTTATGGTGAGTTTCTCCTCCTGCAACTTCTTCAACACTAAATCCAAGTGTTTCATATGATCCTCCTTTGGTTTACTGAATATGAGGATGTCATCTAAATAAAAAACTACAAAAACACCTATATAGTCCTTCAAGACTTCATTCATCACCCTCATAAAGGTTCTTGGTGCATTGGTAAGCCCAAAGGGCATAAATAACCATTCATATAGCCCCACTATAGTCTTAAATGCAGAATTCCACTCATCACCTTCCTTCATCCTAATTTGGTAATACCCACTCTTCAAGTCAATATTAGAGAAGTACTTAGCACCCCGCAAGCAATCCATCAAGTCTTCTATTCTAGGAATTGGAGATCTATACCTGATAGTTATCCTATTTATTTCCCTAGAATCAGTACACATCCTCCACTTACCTCCCTTCTTTGGAGCCAACACCACTAGGATAGCACAAGGTCTTATACTCTTCCTAATCAGTCCTTGATCCAACAACTCTTGTACTTGCCTGGCTATCTCCTTGTTTTTCTCTGGTGTCATCTTGTATGCAGCTTTGTTTGGCAAAGAGGCTCCTAGTATGAAGTCAATTTGATGACTTGTCTCCCTCTTTGGTGGTAGTGAAGCTGGTGTACCCTCACATATTATGTCCTTGAACTGATCCAACAGTTCCTTCACTTCTTTTGGCATAGGTTCTTTCTTATGAGTCTCCTCCTCCTTTGAATTTAGCAAGATTGCATAGCCAACTTCCTCATCCCTTATATCCCTTAGGAATTCTTTTCCATTCACCAACATGGTACTGGATTCTACTTTCTCCACTATTTCTTCTTCTATTAAAGATTGTATTTTGAAAGTTACCTCATTTTTATTGAAGGAGTACTTATTTTCTTTCCCATTATGGACAACTTCTTTGTCATACTGCCATGGTCTGCAAAGAAAAAAATGGAAAGAATCCATTGGAAATGCATCACATAGTATCCTATCCTGATGCTTTCCAATGGAAAATTCTACCCACACTTGTTCATTCACTAAGATGTTTTGACCCTTATTCAACCATGTAACTTTATAGGGACACACATGTGGGATTTTGGTGAGCTTCAACTTCTCTACTACCTCCTCAGATATAACATTTTATGTTGACCCTGAATCAATGATCACCTTGCACACTTTTCCCAATATATTGCATTTCACTCTGAAAAGAGACCTCCTATGCTTGTGTTCATCTTTGGTGGGTGTCTTGATTAGGATTCTTCTCAACATAAGGTGTTCTCCTTTCTTTGAATCTAGACTCACCTCTGATTATTTAGAGAAATCTTCTTCTTGTACATAAGTTATATTCTTCTCCCCTTGTGAGGATGTTGGTTTATCTAGACACCTATATGATGGATTCCCCAATTATCCATAATTGTAGCATTTCATGGAAGAAAAGTGAGAGCTTCTCCCAAAACCTCCTGATCTTCCTCTGCCACTATTATAGGAACTCCTTCCTTTGTTATTGTATCCACCTCTATTGTTGGATTCATGTCCTTGCTTTGAATATCTGGAGTCAATTTTTCCCCTACTGTCATTGGCTCTTCCACTTGAAGCTCCTCTATGGCAACCTCTTTTGTCTCTACCCCTTCCCCTACCTCAGGAGCTAGAATCCTCTCTCTTTTTGAGTTTATCTTCCACTTTTAAAGCTATTTGAAAACAACTATGAATGGAAGTTAGGGTAAAGAGACTAAGTTCTTCTTGAATGTTCCACCTTAATCCATTAAGGTATCTTGCAACTTTTATGCTCTCTGTCTCTTGGATTCTTGATCTAAGACAAAGTTTTTGAAATTCTTCGGTATAGGTTGGAAAATCTAGGTCCTTTTACCTAAGGTTCCGCCTCTTATCATGCAGTTGAATGTCATAATATTCAAGAAGGTAATTCTCCTTCACCATTGCAACCATTGTCTTCCAATATTCCATGGGCTTCTTTCCCTCTTTCTCTCTTTCTTTCTGCAAGAAATTCCACCATGTGAGTGCTTTCCCTCTTAGCCTTGAATTGGCTATCTTCACCTTTTGTGCTTCTGTAATCCCATCACACTCGAAGTGATTCTCTATCCCTTCGAGCCATTCCATAACCATTTCTATGTCCATCTTACTAGAGAATATTGGTATTCCTTCTAGATTCTTTCCACTTAATGCCTTGAGAGCTTTGGGGAATGGTTCATCAGGTAGAAGAGGGTCAGGCTTTGGTTCTACTTCCTCTTCTACTAGTGACTTTCCTTTATCTATCCCTCCATGCACTTCTTCTCTCAATTTTCTAGCTATCTCTACAACCTCTACCATATTGATCTTCATTTCCTCCATAGCCTCTTCAAGAAGCCTATTCTTGACTTTTTTCTCTGAAAAATCCTTGGCCAAATCTGCATTGGTCACCATGATGTTCTCACCTATGGATTCACTCCACTCTGACATGCACTAATCAAATCCAAATCCTTTCAATGGATTTCATACCAATTTAATGGGGAGCTCCTCTCCTAGAGCCTTCTAGCTCTCTCTAAGACCTTCTCTTGGTCTTCTTTAGGGTCTTTATCTCTACCCTAACTAGGGGATCCCACTCTGATCCCCAATCTCATTAGGAGCTCTCCACCAACTTCAACCTCTTCACCAATCTCTCTTCCATAACCTTCTTGCATCCATGGCTCAACTAGCTTCCTACCACTCCAATGGTGTCAACTTATTAAAAATTGGTTTCCCAACTCCCCTTAGGTCTAACCCAACCTCTTTGTATTCAATTTTGTAGATCCTTCACCCATTTTCAAATCGGGTTCCAAATTACTAGTCTTTTAGGCCTAGTAGCCTTTTTAGGACTATTAGCCCTCCTAATCACTGAAAAGGTGATTTTTCTCCTAAAAACCCTTAACACCCCTAGAAAAAAATTTCATATTATTTTTTGGTTTTTCCTCCCCTTTAAGATTTTCTAGGTCTCTGATTCCAATCTTGTTCGTACAATGGACTTTCACCAAACCCCTAAAAATAAGGGTTTCTAGGGCATAATGGCTTGTTTGTTTTCTTGAACTTCTTCCACAAATCTAAATATCTCTTTTGAACTACTCCTTCCATAAAATGGTCTTCACCTCATGCCCCTATGCTCCACTATCACTGATTGGCACATACCAATAAACTGGCAATCTCCATTGCTGCTGCACTACTCAGTTACCCTAGCAAGGATAGCTAGTACTCGCCTAGGGCCTGAAAGTTCTCAAGACTCCCCTGCACACACACACATGCACTCCACAAGACATATATAAAAATTATATACAAGGCTCTAATGGATTCCAAGTGGTCATGGAGTTTGAACCATGAGAACACCAAGAAAAGCGATTCTTTACATAACTGGACCAAAACTGGCCAGTGAACTAACATAATGCAAGAAATTAAACAAAATCTAACCAAAAAGAACAATTGACTAATCTAATGCCACAAAGAACTAATAAATTACATTTCAAACACACTCCATGCTTTCATTCAATCCAATAAATTGATGGATGATGGTTTAGTAACTTAATTGCACTGCAAATTGGTTCTTTACACACACCAGTTCAAACAATATCAAATCTAACTATCAGATTAGGGTTGAAATAACCTTATATACTTCCATCCCACCTTTCTGGACCCTCTGGTCAGGATTTGGGCATTTTAAGAGCCGATTCCTAAAATCTAGGAAATGTTGTCATGACAACTTTGACAACTTTTGTCAAAATGACACTTTCTAAACTTTGAGAGTCCTAATTGGTTCCAAACCTTACCAAATGACCTCAAATGACTTAATAATATTAAAAAGTTAAAAATATTCCCACTTTGGGACTTTGGCCAACCCTTTGACTTTTGAGTTGACTCCTAGGTTCTAGACCCCTAGAATCAACTAGACTCAAAAACACACAAACCCTAATCTTTCTTAACACTAATCACACCTCAAAACATACTAGGGAATTTATAGATCAGTCCTTATTCAAGGATGGTTGGAAAAACCAACCTACAATCCAAAAATGTCTAAAGATCTTCCTAATGACCTTAGGGTGCTCCTGCACCATCCTCCCCCTGTAACAAGAAAGTTAAGGTACTTGTGGTGTCAGGAACTCCTCACTAATTCCATGCTTCTTGAAGTCACTCTCAGCTATCCAAGTGGCTTCTGACTCTAGTTGCTATCTCCACTTCACTAGATGCTCCATATAGACTTTGTGTCTTGTCTTCTTCTTTACCCTTGAATCTAATATCTTTTCCACTTGTGGCTTGACCTGTTCCAGAGTCTTGAACTCTCCCACTTCTCTTTGCACCTCTGTACTGTATCGCAACTCATCCATATCTAGCTCCTTATATTTGATCAAATCCTTCACATTGAAGATTGGAGAAATTAACATCTCCTTGGGCAACTCCACCTTATAAGCATTGGGTCCATACTTAGCCAATATCTTGCAAGGTCCAATTATTTTCATCTGTAGCTTACTAGGTATCCCCTTTTGTAGTCTTTCCTTATTCAGGAACACCATTACTAACTCACCCACTTCAAACTGAAAATCTCTTCTTCCCTCATCTCTTTTAGCCTTCAACTTCTGATTGGCCTCCATTAAAGTCTTCTTTACCTATTCATGGAATTCCCTCATTGATTGGGAGAAGTCATCAACATGTCCACTAAATCCCTCATATCCTTTGAGGTCTCTGAGCTTTATCACACAACTTTGATGTGCCCCATACATAATTTCAAATGGAATTTTCCCTGTAGTCCTATTTGAGCTATCATTATAGGCAATTTCAGCCTATGGGATAACTTTCTCCCATCCTTTCCCATACTCCTTTTTCAGAAATCTAAGCAAGTTACCAAGAACTCTATTGATTACTTTAGTTTGCCCATCCATTTGAGGATGATAGGCAGATCCATGAGACAAGTTTGTACCTAGTATCTTCCATAGGGTCTTCCAAAAGTGACCCATGAACTTCACATCCCTGTCTACAATAATACTCATTGGTAGACCATCAATTCTCACTATTTCTTTGAAGAACAAGTAGGCAATATGGCTAACATCATGTTTTGTTTTGCATGGTATGAAGTGACTCATCTTACTAAACCTGTCTACCACAAAAAACACACTGTCTAAACTAGTTGGAGTCCTAGGTAACCCTACTATGAAGTCCATAATTATGCACTCCCAAGGTCTACTTGGGATGGGTAATGGCTGGTAAATTCCTACATTTGATGAAGTGCCTTTAGCTTTCTAACATATGCCACACTGCTCCGCATATCTTCTCACTTCCTTTTGCATCTTTGGCCACCAATAGAACCTTTCCACTAAGTCCAATGTCTTATTCATTCCAAAGTGTCAACTTAGGCTCCCATTATGTTTCTCCTGTATGAGGTTCTCCCTCATAGAGCCTTTTGGAACACAAAGTTGCTTTCCTTTGAATAGCAACCCATTCTGCAATGTGTACTCTACAAACTCACTATGAAAGTGATTCTCAAAATCTTTACACACTTTATAGACCTCTGAGAAATATGAATCCCCCTCATATAGGTCCTTAAATCATTCAACTCCTATACTCTGCAACTGAATCTCTTGGATGGTGAGTAGTCCCCTACTAAGGGCAACTTCAACTTTGTTTTGCACCCCCTTCTTATGTTTTATGGTGAAGGTATATGACTATAGAAACTCCATCCATTTGATGTGTCTCAAGATAAGTTTATCTTGAGTGTTTATGTAACTCAATGCTTGGTTGTCTATAAAGACAACAAACTCTTTAGATAATAGATAATGCCTCCACTTCTTTAAGTCTTGCACAAGAGCATATAGCTCCAATTCATAGGAAGCGTACCTAGACTTAGCCTCATTTAGTCTTTCACTGAAAAGACCACATGCATGCCTTCTTGGCTTAGGACATCTCCTACTGTAATGCTTCTTGCATCACATTCCACAATAAATGGTTTATCAAAGCTAGGTACCAAAAAAATAGGCTGAGTAGCCACTTCCTTCTTCAACCTCTCAAACCCCTCATTAGCTGCCTTGGTCCACACAAACTTTTTTTCCAGTCCTCCTTTTATAGTCTCTAGGACTGGAGCACAAATCTAACTAAATATTCTAATAAAATTCCTATAGAATTGGGCTAATGCATGAAATATCCTAACTTAAGTCCCTATCTTAGGAGTAGGCCAGTTCAATATTGCCTCAACTTTCTCTTTGTCCATTTTCAAATCACCCTTGGAAACTACAAAGACAAGGTAGACTAGTTCTTCCTTCATGAACTCACTCTTCTCAAGGTTTATGGTGAGTTTCTCCTCCTGCAACTTCTTCAACACTAACTCCAAGTGTTTCATATGATCCTCCTTTGGTTTATTGAATATGAGGATTTCATCTAAATAGAAAACTACGTAAACACCTATATAGTCCTTCAAGACTTCATTCATCACCCTCATAAAGGTGCTTGGTGCATTGGTAAGCCCAAAGGGCATAACTAACCATTCATATAACCCCTCTATAGTCTTAAATGCAAAATTCCACCCATCACCTTCCTTCATCCTAATTTGGTAATACCCACTCTTCAAGTCAATATTAGAGAAGTACTTAGCACCCCCCAAGCAATCCATCAAGTCTTCTATTCTAGGAATTGGAAATCTATACCTAATATTTATCCTATTTATTGCCCTAGAATCAGTACACATCCTCCAATTACGTCCCTTCTTTGGAGCCAACACCACTGGGACAGCACAAGGGCTTATACTCTTCCTAATCAGTCCTTCATCCAACAACTCTTGTACTTGCTTGGCTATCTCCTTTTTTTTCTCTGGTGTCATCTTTTATGAAGCTTTGTTTGGAAAAGAGGCTCCTAGTATGAAGTTAATTTGATGATTTATCTCCCTCTTTGGTGGTAGTGAAGCTGGTGTACCCTCACATATTATGTCCTTGAACTGATCCAACAGTTCCCTCACTTCTTTTGGCATAGGTGCTTGCTTACGAGTCTCCTCCTCCTTTGGCTTTAGCAAGATTGCATAGCCAACTCCCTCATCCTTTATATCCCTTAGGAATTCTTTTCCATTCACCAACATGGTACTGAATTCTACTTTCTCCACTATGTCTGCTTCTATTAAAGACTGCATTTTCAAAGTTACCTCATTTTTCTTGAATGAGTACTTATTTTCTTTCCCATTATGGATAACTTCTTTGTCATACTACCATGATTTTCCAAGCAACAGATGGAAAGAATCCATTGGAAACACATCACATATTATCCTATCTTGATGATTTCCAATGGAAAATTCTACCCACACTTGTTCATTCAGTAAGATGTTTTGACCCTTATTCAACCATGTAACTTTATAGGGACACACATGTGGGATTTTGGTGAGCTTCAAATTCTCTATTGTCTCGTTAGATATAACATTGTCTGTTGACCCTGACTTAATGATCACCTTGCACACTTTTCAAAATATAATGCATTTCACTCTAAAAAGAGAGCTCCTCTGCTTGTGTTCATCTTTGGTGGCTGTCTTGATTAGGATTCTTCTCAACATAAGGTGTTCTCCTTTCTCTAAATCTAGACTCACCTCTGATTGTTTAGAGAAATCTTGTTCTTGGACATAAGTTATCTTCTTCTCCCCTTGTGAGGATGTTGGTTTATCTAGACACCTATATGATGGATGCCCCAACTATCCACAGTTATAGCATTTCATGGAAGAAAAGTGAGAGCTTCTCCCAAAACTTCCTGATCTTCCTCTGCCACTGTTATAGGAAATCCTTCCCCTTTTATTGTATCCACCTTTATTGTTGGATTCATGTCCTTTCTTTGAATATATGGAGTCACCTTTTCCCCTACTGTCATTGCCTCTTCCACTTGAACCTCCTCTATGGCCACCTCTGTTGTCCCTGCCCCTTCCCCTACCTGTGGAGCTAGAATCCTCCCTCTTCTTGAGTTTCTCTTCCACTTTCAAATCCATTTGAAAACAACTATGAATGGAAGTTAGGGTAAAGAGACTAAGTTCTTATTGAATGTTCCACCTTAATCCATTAAGGTATCTTGCAAATTTTATGCTCTCTGTCTCCTGGATTCTTGATCTAAGACAAACTTTTTGAAACTCTTCGGTATAGGTTGGCACATCTAGGTCCTTTTGCCTAAGGTTCTGACTCTTCTTATGTAGTTTAATGTCATAATCTTTAGGAAGGTAATTATCCTTCACCTTTGCAACCATTGTCTTCCAATTTTCTATGGGCTTCTTTCCCTCTTTCTCTCTTTCTTCCTGCAAGAACTTCCACCATGTGAGTGCTTTCCCTCTTAGCCTTGAATTGACTATCTTCATCTTTTGTGCTTCTGTAATCCCATCACACTCGAAGTGATTCTCTATCCCTTCAAGCCATTCCATAACCATTTCTGTGTCCATCTTACCAGAGAATATTGGTATTCCTTCTAGAGCCTTTCCACTCAATGCCTTGAGTGCTTTGAGGAATGGTTCCTAAGGTAGAAGAGAGTCAGGCTCTAGTTCTGCTTCCTCTTCTACTAGTGACTTTCCTTTATCTATCCTTCCATGCACTTCTTCTCTTAATTTGATGGCTGTCTCTACATCCTCTACCATCTTGATCTTTATTTCTTCCATAGTCTCTTCAAGAAGCCTATTCTTGACTTGTTTCTCTGAAAAATCCTTGGCCAACTCTGCATTGGTCACCATGATGTTCTCACCTATGGATTCACTCCACTCTAACATGCACTAATCAACTCCCAAGCCTTTCAATGGCTCTGATACACATTTTATGGGGAGCTCCTCTCCTAGAGCCTTCTAGCTCTCTCTAAGACCTTCTCTTGGTCTTCTTTATGGTTTCTATATCTACCCTAACTAGAGGATCCCACTTTGATCCCCAATCTCATTAGGAGCTCTCCACCAACTTCAACCTCTTCACCAATCTCTCCTCCATAACCTTCTTACATCCATGGCTCAACTAGCTTCCTACCACTCCAATGGTGTCAACTTCTTAAGGATTGGTTTCCCAACTCCCCTTAGGTCTAACCCAACCTCTTTGTATTCAATTTTGTAGATCCTTCACCCATTTTCAAATCGGGTTCCAAATTACTAGTCTTTTAGGCCTAGTAGCCTTTTTAGGCCTATTAGCCCTCCTAATCACTAAAAAGGTGATTTCTCTCCTAAAACTCCTTAACACCCCTAGAAAAAATTTCATATTCTTTGTGGGTTTTTCCTCCCCTTTAAGATTTTTGAGGTCTCTGATTCCAATCTTATCCATACAATGGACTTTCACTAAACCCCTAAAAATAAGGGTTTCTAGGGCATGATGGATGGTTTGGTTTCTTGAACTTCTTCCACCAATATAATGAGCTCCTATGAAATCCTCCTTCCATAAAATGGTCTGCACCTCATGTCCCTACACTCCACTATCATTGATTGGCACATACCAATCAACTGGCAATCTCCATTGCTGCTGGACTACTCAGTCACCCTAGCCAGAATAACTAGTTCTCGCCTAGGGCCTGAAAGTTCTCAAACTTCCCCTACACACACACACACACACACTCCATAAGACATATCTAAAAATTATATACAAATCTCTAATGGATTCCAAGTGGTCATGGAGTTTGAACCATGGGAACACCAAGAAAAGCCATTCTTTACATAACTGGACCAAAACTGTCCAGTGAACTCACATAATGCAAGAAATTAAAGAAAAGCTAACTAGAAAGAAAAATTGACTAATATAATGACACAAAGAACTAATAAATTACATTTAAAACACACTCCATTCTTTCATTCAATCCATTCAATCCAATAAATTGATGGATGATGGTTCTGTAGCTTAATTACACTGCAAATTGGTTCTTTCCACACACCAGTCCGTACAATATCAAATCTAATTGTCAGATTAGGGTTGAAATAATCTTATATACTTCCATCCAACCTTTCTAGACCCCCTAGTTAGGATTTGGGCATCATAAGAGCCGATTCCTAAAATCTAGGAAATGTTGTCATGACAACTTTTAAAAGTTGTCATGACAACTTTGACAACTTTTGTCAAAATGACACTTTCTCAACTTTGAGAGTCCTAATTGGTTCCAAACCTTACCAAATGACCTCAAATGACTTAATAACATTAAAAAATTAAAAATCTTCCTACTTTGGGACTTTGATCAACCCTTTTACTTTTGAGTTGACTCCTAGGTTCTAGACCCCTAGAATCAACTAGATTAAACAACACACAAACCCTAATCTTTCTTAACACTAATCACACCTCAAAACACACTAGGGAATTTATAGATTAGTACTTATTCAAGGATGGTTGGCCAAACCAACCTATAAGCCAAAAATGTCTAAATATCTTCCTAAAGACCTTAGGGTGCTCCTGCACCACTTATGCTGCATTTAAAGGATTCAAGTTATACCAGATGGGTGTCAAATCTGCATTTCTAAATGGAATAATTGAAGAAGAGGTATACATTGAAAAAACAAAAGGGTTTGTAGATCTAGATAAGAGAAACATGGTATTTAGACTACACAAAGCCTTGTATGGATTGAAACAAGCACCGAGAGCCTGGTATGAAAGACTTCACTCATATCTCATTAGCATACAATTTGTTAGAACAAGTGAAAATAGAAATCTGTACTTAAAAGAAGATACCGATGGAAATATTTCGATTGACAAAATTTTTGTTGATGATATCATTTTTGGTGAAAATGAATTGTTATGCAAATCCTTTGATAATGAAATGAGAAAGAAATTTGAAATGTCTATGTTTGGAGAGATCAAATTCTTTCTTGGTCTACAGATTCTTCAATAAGATGCAGGCATATACATCACTCAGTCCAAATACATCAAGGAAGTGCTGAAGATATTCAAGATGGAAGATTCCAAACTAGTTGGAACACCTATGGCTACCAGATGTAATGTTACAAAATGAGACAAATCCACTGAGGTAAATCAGACCTTATATAGATCAATAATTGGAAAATTGATGTATATTGTTCACACCAGACCAGATATAGAAGATGCAGTTGGAATAGTTGCAAGATTCTCTGCTAATCCCAAGGAATCACATATGACTACTGTCAAGAGAATTCTAAGATATCTGAAGAACATCGAGGAATATGGCTTATGGTATAAAAGAGAAGGAAAATTTGAGCTACAAGTCTATATAGATGCTGATTTAGCTAGAAACATCGATGACCGAAAGAGAACAACTAGAGGAGCATTCTTCATGGGTGACAGAATTGTCACATGGATTAACAAGACACAAGGATGCATCTCTCAGTCTACTGCAAAAACATAGTATGTAGCTGCTGCTGCAAATTGCTCCAATATTGCATGGATCAAAAAATTACTGGAAGGTATGAATATGAAGATTCTTGAACCAGTAATTATCTATTGTGATAACACCAGTGCAATAAACATTTCTAAGAATCTATTCATGCATGCTAAGACTAAGCATATTTCCATAAAGTATCACTATCTAAGAGAACAAGTGAAATTAAAGGAAGTGACATTGGAATATGTTCAATCAAAGGAATAGTTAGCTGATATATTCACCAAGCCATTACCGAAGGATACATTTGAGTACCTGAGACAGAGACTAGGGGTCCAAACCTTGTCTATCAATTAGTAAGTTGACTAGGAGGTTGCATCAGCCTATACCAAATTTGAAGATTAGTAATGTTGATGCAAACACTGAGATGGACAACAAAAGATACATCTGTACATTGAAAGGTACAAATCGACACCAAAAATTAGAACATTGTATTGCTGATGGATAGGGAAATTCAAGGAATATATTATGCAAAGGGATGGAATATGATATAGATGATTAATTTGTTTGGCATTGTTGTCAAAGGGAGAGATGATTCCATTATCATATAAAGGGAGAGATGATCTCATTGTCATAAAGGGAGAGATTATTTCATCATCATAAGGGAGAGATTATCTCATTGATCAGAAAAGATTATATCATTATCC
>MU224206.1:3192464-3208020 GCA_018584345.1 Thuja plicata
CTTATAACCTTGTTTATCTACCATAGTGTATCTAGTAGTATACCTATCTTGCATAGCATCTATGGGAGATGATTGATTATGATGCTTATGAGAGAATGTTGTGTAAGGTGGAACAATGGTTTTAGGAAAAGTTTCTTTGGATTTCCCTTTATTATCACCATGGATAGGATAAGAAGGAGAAGGTAAATCTAGAAATTCTTGCACATCCTCATGTTGTACCATAGTTTGAGCCTTAACAAAAGTATGAGAAGAACTAGGGATGGAAGATGGAAGAATAGGAGTGGGATTATTAGAAATGATTGGATTAGGAATGTTAAGATTAGGATTAGGAAGATTAGATAATGGAGTATCATCTACCAAATTGTTCACATAATCTAAAAGAGCAATAAGTCCACTACACAAATCCTTAATTAAAGTTTTGAAAGTAGGGAGACTAGTATTGGTCAATCTTAAAATAGCATAAGCGAGTGAAACATGAAGATTAACAAACATGATAAAATGGATGACACTCTCATAGACATCATAGGTACTACTAAAAGAAGCATAATGAGAAAAATAGCCATACACCAAAAGAATTTCATGATGAAAATGCAAGAAGTGTTTTTGTATTTATAAATGCAAATTATAATCTAAGATGTAAATTTAACACCAAAGAGAAGGAGTTGTCTATCACGGGTTCACCAAAATGTAAAATATAAAATAGGGGTTTTTTTAATATGTAAGGGGTTGGAAAAGGATAAGGTGGTTTGATTGTTAATTGTTGTTTGATTTGATTAAAGTGTGTTGAATTCCTTAACCCTACTTTACACTTAATTGAATTTGATTGATTGTGTATTGCAATTGTGATTAGGGAGAAGATAAGATGTTCCTCTTTTATTCCCAATAATATGTAAGGGGTTGGAAAAGGATAAGGTGGTTTGATTGTTAATTATTGTTTGATTTGATTAAAGTGTGTTGAATTCCTTAACCCTACTTTACACTTAATTGAATTTTATTGATTGTGTATTGCAATTTTGATTAGGGAGAAGATAAGATGTTCCTATTTTATTCCCAAATACACAAATGGGAGATCCAAGTTGATCAACCCAAAGGAAGGGCTAATGCATAAATGAATCAACTATTTGGAAAGGAGAATAACAAGAAAGATATCTTAAATTATGTTAATTGATTAAATGAATATGTTTGATTATAGTAATTGAAAAGGATAGGAAGAAGAACTAACCTTACAAAATTACAGATCACAGAATGCTATTTTCTGAGGTCTGTAGACTATTTCTGGAAAAACTGATAGTTGATCCCGAACTAGAACGCAGAGAAGAACAAAACCCAGAAATATTTTTCCGTTCCAATGTCGTCTTATGAAAAAGGTCAACCTTGACCCACAAATGTCAACCCTAACCCAATATTGTCGACGCTGACCTGTACAGGTCTGACAGAGAATCTGTTTGCACCGTCTGAAAGAAAGTCGAAAAGGGTATCCAGATCTGGTCTCAAATCTGTTGTTCTAAACCTGTACCTGCAAGAAAAAGAGGATTGTTTGTTGTGGGGGAGGGGTTTGCCTTAGTCAAAACCTGATTTAGGAATTAACCTTGAAATCAATAAAGTATACAATGCTAGCAAGTAGTAGAATTGAATCTAACAATGAAGCTATGATATTCAATAGATATGCAATTATGATTCAAATGTATGCAAGTATGTAAGTATTAAAGCATGGGCTTTAGAAACCATAAACCTTCAAGATTGTATGCTTGAAATCCACCTTGAAGAGAGAATGAAAGAGTCTTGAGGATGCAAAAGGGTCTTGAAGGAAGATCACACCACCATGATGGCTAGATCTAGGGTTTTGAATGATAAATCTTAAATGCTTGAACCAAATTCCTTCAAAGGCTTGAGATCTTGAATCCTTGATCTTCAATGGAGAACTTGAATTCTTGAGAGGAATACTTGAACACCTTGATAACTTGAAAATATGTAGAACAATGGATGCTTGAAACTTCCCCTTTTATGCTCAATATCGCTTAGTATCACTTAGAGAAAATGAGAGGAGAAAACTTCCTTTTATATGAAACTAGGGCACAATATTGTAAGGAGAACGACATAGGATAATTAAATTCCAATTAGATCTATGCCCCTAGAAGAGGACCTATATTAAATATAATTTAGGAATCAACGCTTCAGAACTTGAAACAACCGACCCGAAAGTGGGAAAACTAAATTTTGGATGACCCCCGACAGCTGACAAGCTTCCAGTTTTGAAAGGGGGGCCCTCGTTAGGGTTGAGATCAACCCTAACCTAGGTCAGGGTCAAGTTTGACCTTGACCTAGGGGGTCAGAACCCCTGGAAAACATGCCAGGTGGGGTAGAAGGTGCCCAGAAAGGCCCAATCAGGGTCCTAAATAGGCACAGAAGCAGAGGATGATGCAGAAACGGGAGGATGATATGATGGAGGTCAAAAAAATCCCCTAAGAAGGGCTAAACATTCTTAACATGGAAGTGCTTCCATTTTAAGACGATACAATTACTAACACTTTTCAATATTCCATTTGATCCACACACTCCTATACATCCAATTTCACTTTCCATCATCAAATTGATATTTAATATATACCATCTTCTTTAACATAAAATCCAACTTAGTCAAGTAGAATAAAAGAAAAACATAAGTCCTATCAGGTCAACCACCAAAACATAATTATGGTGAAGGTGGTCCAATCCAGAAGATAGAGAGGACCTAAAAATATCTTAACACATAGGTCACTGCTTTAAGAATATTTTTCATGCTATCACACATCTTCCAAGGTTACCAACAAGGTAACATGTAGATACACCAAGAAATACAACAATAGTCGGTCCAAAACACATTTTCTGGATGAATACTCTTAGTGTGAACACTAACATGCCAAGGTAAGACCTAAAAATAATGCAACACAACCTTCCAACAAGGTGAAGGCATCCAAGGATTCTTTGTAAGATGAAGAACAACTTTTGTCAGCCAGACTAGAGTAGTTACCTTGAAACACATATTCCAAGCACAAATGCGTCAACAAATAAATCACCTAGTAGTATGTGGAGCATATTAGGACTTTCCTTGAATTCCCAACAACTTCTCAAATCCTTCTTTCTTCTTCTTACTTTAGGATTAACCTAACATAACATATCTGATAAAATTAATTCATTCTAGAGAGACAAACAAACACAAATAATTACCATCACTACTTGAAAGAAACATCTGCTATTTAAAATTGATTTTTTTAGTAGTCACCATCATGTTTCTTACATTTGTCCATCATTTAACACTCTTCTCTTCCTCATCCCTCAAATAAGCACGTGAAGAAGATAAAGATTAACTAGTGGAATCCAATATTAAATCTAGACAATGAGATCCTATGACCCATTCCTCCTCCAAAATTAAAATGGACACCAAGATAAAAAAAAATTTGATATGGGTTTATAATTTTTTAACATAGAATACTTGTTCACTACACTATCAACATAAGGTTTGTTGTTATTTTACATAATATTTATGTATTATTCTTATATA
The DNA here is from genome assembly GCA_018584345.1 of Thuja plicata. Lineage (NCBI taxonomy): Eukaryota > Viridiplantae > Streptophyta > Pinopsida > Cupressales > Cupressaceae > Thuja > Thuja plicata. The sequence continues at coordinate 3,196,006 of MU224206.1, forward strand.
GACATGCACACAAGTACACATATCATGTAATATATTATACATATAAGTGAATCTACACATACATACATATAAATGTATGCACAAATGCATAGATTAATAAATACACGCATGCATGTATACATGCATAAACACAGACACAAATATACATTTATCCATGCATACATAGTCATACATGTGACCACTATTAAAAGTCCTATATTGGTGATTATATCATTTGGAGGGTAAAGATTCTTTCAATTGAATTAAGGACCAACTACATCATCTATGAGGTGCAATATATAATGGAAGAGATTGAAAGAAAAATAAAAGAGAGGATATGCGTTATTTGTATAACAAAGATAGTTGAGTTAAAGAAACACTTTATTTTGGAGTGCAATTTGCAATGGCATTTAAGCTATATTTAAATAGTCGGGATCATTCATGTTTATGAGAGATAAATTCTTATGAAACACTGGTCATAAAGCATGGGTCAATAAATTTGACTAAAGAACTATGCAGTTGAATCTTGATAAAATATCATGATAAAAAGTAGTTTTTTACAACAAAAAACAAAACAATCAAATTAACTACTAAAAAAATAACTTTAGAGAAAAATAAAATGACTAATACACAAATGGACAAATTGAGACAATACACAAATGGACAAATTGAGCTTACACACAAATGGACAAGTTGAGTGAGAGAATAATTTAATTATAGAGTGTGAAGCTTATAGTGACATTTGAACATACTTTAGTAGTACTAAGTGGACCATTTATGTCCATGAGAAATAAATTCTTATAAACCACTAGTTATAAAATATAGAATGTCTAAAAAAATATATGATTAAATCTGAATAAAATATTAGATACTTTAACAATATTTATTTACAACATTTATTTAAAGAAGTGAAAGCTAAGAAGAGGAAAAAAACTATTAATTAGGTCAACTATCCCATATAAGCCTTTTCAATTCAGTTACAAAAGACATCTTTGACATAAATAAGTACTGATAAGTAAAGAAATGTGCCTATGAAGTGACCGACCATTTCCTACAATGTTGGGAATAGAAAGGGTTCCCGCTTCAGTTTCAATGGCTACAGTTCAATGTCAATTATTTTAATTAATTCATACTTTTAGAAGCATTTTTAATTGTTTTATTTATATTATTTCATAAACAATGGTTTAGTATAAAGGTGCATTTGGATGGTAACATTTCTAATCACGCTTCATTATCATCCTTCCTTCACGCCGTAATTGTTTTATTTTATAGAAAATTATAAATATTATGTTATAGCAAACACCTTTTTAGGTTCCCTCAAATCCTTTTTCTCTAATGGCACTTTAAATGCTTAGGGAATAAGCACAAATAATAAATTATTCATCACTACCTAGTTGACCTGGTTAGTGCCAATGTCAAATGTATTAGTGGACATCTCGTCCTTAAACAAAGGGAATATTGCTTGGCCCCCTCACATCATCTGGTCAACTTGAGGATAGGCTTCAACCATTTCCATTCCTTTTGTTTTATTCTCTCTAGAATCATTTGGGGAATCTTATTCCATTCAAACTTGTGCATCTTCATCTTCCTCCTCTAGGTATCTTATTCCTCTCTATCTTCCCTGTATGTAATGTTTGGTATGGTCACTCAAAATTGTACTTGTTTTCTATAAATGGAAAATAATAATTATGATGCTTATATATATATAGATAATGTGTCTTGTAGACAATATAAAAATTATGTAAATATTTTTACATCAATGTTCTAATTAAATTCTACGATTATTGTGAAGAAAAATAAAATAAAATAAAATATCATTTCAAAAAAATCTTAAATGATTCATATGAGGTACAATTTGTTTTATATTAATAAATGATAATTAGTAGATGTCTCTCTTATAGTCAATTTTATTCCATTCAAACTTCAACTTCCTTCTCCACATATCTTATTCTATTTAAACCTCTCCATCTACCCTTCTCCATCCAATGTTTGGTATGGGTGACTGAAACGTGTACTTCTATAAAAAAAAGTATCCTTATTATTATGCTCTTGTGTGTGTGGGCAATATACCTTGTAGACATTATTAAAATTGTGTGAACATTTTTAAATCGATATTTTATATTAAATTTGATGATATATTATGAAGAAAATGAGGTATCGTTTCAAAAATAATTAAAATAGTTTATGTGAAATATGATTTGTTTTCTAAATAAATTGATGATTAGTAGATATCTCTTCTTGCCAATATTTGTAATTTCATATTTTTTTTTCAATTAAACATCTTCAAAGTTTTTGGACACTTCTCAATAAAAATAAAAAAATTAAAAACAAGAAATTGAAATAAGTTATTATAAAAAATAATTAAATAAAATTAAATTTGTTTATTCTTCATTTTTTAGTTATATATACTGATGAAGGGCGCACCCCTTATTAATACAAACACACAACAAAATCGAGAATAACAAGATTTGCAAAGACAGGAAATGGGCTTTCTATTATCCACCATGAAATGAAAATTATAATATTCATAAATATAACATGCACATTCAGAAATGCAACATGCACAACCACTTGGGCATTTTATTAGAATATTCTGCAAGCTAGAGCCACCAGATGCATAACCCAGAACTTCCCTAGACAACCCTTCGGGCCTTCAATATATAGGCAATTTTAACCGCCCAAGAAGATTCTAGAAATCAAACCCTAAAGTTTGAGGCCGATCATCTCTAAGATATTATTATTAATTTTTATTACAATAGAGTAGGCCCAAACAACTTCGGAACCCAAAAAGAAATTTTGAAGAAACTTTAACATTTTCAAGTTCAGGTAGCGAAACTTCTGGAGACCATAACTCATCAACCGTTGACCCAATGGACCGCTGTAACCCCATTTCGAAAATGCCACAAAGTTCTCTACAACAATTGACTCATGCAAGCTCTATTCAACCAAGGTTTCGACCCCATTCAGAGCCTCTAAAGCCTTCAAAACTGAGTTTGAAGATTCTGTACCCTATTGCTAATACCAAAAATATCCAATATCTACAAAACTAGACTTGATCTAGCAATGAAACTTTACTGGCAGGGTGATACAATCAAATTGAACCTCCAGGGAAGAAAATAGATCATTCTGAGCTCAAACAAAAAACTTACTAAACATAGTAACTTTCCAGAAATAGCAACTTTGCACATAATAGCCCTTATTGAAAAGAAACCAGAAAATATTTTTGGGTGATGCAAGATTGCTCTTACACCTAGGATGCTCCTACATCATATACACACGCTTCCATATTGAAATTTTGATACTAGTCAAACTTTCATAAATCTTCTATAAAAGGAAAAGATAAATATTTTAATTTTGATATTTGCATATTTAGACTACAATTTATCCCATATTTATTTAATAATTATTTTTATTAAAGAAAACTTTTATATAATTGAGTCCTTTCCAATCAATTATTCTTATATGTAATTATTTATATATTTTAATTAACTTATGTGCAATTATTTATTATTTTAATTCAACTTATTATAATTTTTTTGGGAAGTGTCTCATCAAACATCCTAAGTTTAATAAGATCACGGGCCCTAAGTCGAGCACACATCCTACACTTCCTTCCCAACGACCAACAAGCTCAAACCAGAAGCCACAGGCTAAAGAGGTTAACAATAACAAAATTTATGAGATGACTGAGGTCATGAGACACGACTCAGAATCTACTAACACAAATGCAGTCATAGTTGAGGACAAAGTTATTCTAGTAGAATTAGGGGATCTGCCCCAAATTCCAACATTTGTCTCCCTAATGGAGAGAATAAAAAGAAAGGACTCAGCTACTCTTGATCCTAGCCTCCAAAACCATGAATTAACCTTTCACCATCTAGAGCATTCTCCACTAACGGAGATAGAGGAAGTCCAATGGAATAGTATTACTCAGGATCTCAACTTAACCAACCCGGATATGGACCTAATAGTGGAATCCTTAATATTTAAGGTTGCAGAAGGAAAAATTGATGAATTAAGCAATGGGTTAGACCACTCTCCAGCAGATCAGACTTGGAAGATTAGGTTCACCATTTACAAGAGGGAGGAATTGCAGTAGAGGATGCTTCAATTGAGAATGATGGCTCATGCTCAATTTTTCAAACAACTTTAGACACAACTAAGACTGCAAAGATTATTTCTCTTAAGAGACCAAGGGGATAGCCTTCAAAGGTAACCAAACTCAAGGAGAAGATTACCATAGGAACACAAATAACCATCAAATTTCAGAGGACTCCTAGGAAATATAAGAAAGAGGCATCAACAATGATCTCAAAACAACTATTTGGAAGTAGGAGGGCGACCAACTCTCTGAAAGGAATACGAGGATGTTATCATGGAATGTTAGAGGTTTGAATGCCTCTAAAAAATATCGTCTCATCAAAAACTAGATTCATGTGGGGGGAGCAGACCTGATCATACTGCAAGAGAGAAAGCTATTGGAAGAAGCAGAAAATAATTTTTTCATAGCATGGTAACATTGGGGTTTCTTCCTCTCATCCTCAGTAGGTGCTTCTTGGGCTCTGTCTATTCTCTGGAATAGACACAAATTCCAAGTCTTTGTTATATCTAAGAATGCAAATTGGGTGGCAGTTGAAGGCTCAATGTTTTCTCTCTCCTTTATCCTACTCAATGTATATGGCCCTACTTCACTAGTAGGAAAATAGAAGCTTTCGACTTTATTCTCTCAACTCATGGCAGGACTTCAAGGAAAAAAATTATTCTAGGGGGGATTTTAATGCCACCTTAGGGTTACAAGATAAAATGGGGGGGGGGGTGAAAATCCATCTCCTAAAGTTACAGATGACTTTCAGGACTTTATTGAAGGTAATCAGTTACTAGATTGTGTCCCCTCAAATGGGAAAATTTCATGGTCCAACAAGCAGAAAGGCATTCATTTTGTTGGAGCAAGGCTCGATAGGTTTCTAGTGAATTCCCTCTATTTGGTTGACCATGGGGAATGTCAATCCTCTACCCTTTTAGTAACAGGGTCAGATCACTTTGCCATAACTACAAAAATCCAAATTGCTCTGGCAAATACCAGACCATGGCCATACTTTAAAATTGAGAAAATGTGGTTCAGGGACACCAATTTTCTAACATTATTGCAAACCTGGTGGCTCCATGTCCCACACATGGCTAGTTCATCCATGTTCAAACTATCCAAGAAACTTGCCTTCTTGAAAGTAAATATAAAACACTGGAATAAAACCTCTTTTGGGAATATCTTTAAGCAGAAGGTTGAAATCCAATGGAATCTGGAAGACATTAAGGAGACCATACTCAACAAAGGCATGACAATAGAAATATATGAGGAACAAATACTAACTAATCTTAAACTTGATGAAGTGCTGCTGAGAGAGGAAATTTACTGGAGGCAAAGATTGAGAGAGCTATGGCTTTCAGAAGGAGATAAAAATGCTGCCTTTTTCCACATGTCAGTCAAAGTTAAAAGACACAAAAAATCAATCTTCTAAATTAAGCATGGAAATGGTCTGATTCTTAATAATGTTAAAGATATCCAAATGGAAGCCATCAAATTATTTCCCATCCCCTCTCTGTGGAGTCATATGTAGCTCCTAATCAGCCTCCTCCCATTATCAACTATATTTTGTCTATTGTCTCATAATTGGACAACCAGGCCTTGTTAACCCCTTCTCATTAGAAGAAATTAGATCCACGATGTTTGTAATGAATGTAGATAAGCCTCTAGGTCCAGATGGCCTGACACCTTTATATTTTAAAATTTGCTTGGATTTCATGGGCACGAACATCCTTAAGGCAATGAAGGAATCCAGGAGGCATGCTTGCATGCTAAAATAGTTTAATAACACAATCATTACCCTAATCCCCAAGTGTCATCACCCCTCTTCCTTTGTAGATTTTAGGCCAATTTCCTTATATAACATGATTTATAAAATAATATCAAAATCAATGGCTACTTGATTGGGGAAACTGATTCCTAAAATCATTTCAGAACAACAAGGTGGTTTTGTCCCTGTTAAAGATATAGTTGAAGGGGCCCTTATAGCGCATGAAGTGCTCCACTCCATCAAACAACAAGGCCTTCTTGCTATGATCTTCAAACTAGATATGACCAAAGCATATGAAAGAGTTAAATGGAAATTTTTGAGCTTAGTTATGAACAAAATGGGCTTTGACAAAAAATGGATTAAATGGATTTTGTCCTGCATTTCGGGAGCTAAATTTTCAGTCATGGTCAATGGAACTCCATGTGGATATTTATCCTTGTTGCAAGGAGTCAGACAAGGGGACTCCCTCTCTCCCTTTCTCTTTATTATCCCAACGGAAGGTCTTAGCAGACTCATCTCTTTTAAAAAATCCTTGCGCATGTGGGAAGGTATAAGAATCAGGCAGACTCAGTTAACAATTTCACATACTCTCTCTGTAGATGACTCTTTATTATTTGGGAAAGGATGTGACAAGGAAGCGACCGTTATAAAGGAAACCTTGGCAGAATATTGTGAGGCCTCTGGCCAAAAACTAAATGAGGCAAAATCAAATATTTTTATTTTCAATAATAATCCTAAAGCGTGCAGAGTTATCCAGAGGATCTTGGGATTTTCAGTGGCACAAACCCCTTGCAAGTATCTTGGTATCCCTTTCTTTCAAGGCAAGGATAAAACTGCATTCTGGGATGGAGTTGTGTCAAACATTAGAGAAAGAATTGCATCTTGGAAAGCTAGGTGGATATCACTCGTAGGTAGAATCCTACTAGCCAAATCTATTTTAAGTTCAATACCTAACTATATCATGTTAGTCATTCTTTCCCCCGGGGGTGATGAATAAGATTTTGAAATGTTTGAGGGACTTCATATGGAAAGGGAATATGGATGATAAAACAAATATCCCTCTGGTTTCTTGGAACAACTTCTGTAAACCTATAACTAGTGGGGGTTTAGGCTTCCATAGAATTCATGAAAGAAATCTTAGCCTAGGTGCAAAACTGTCTTGGAAAATCCATGATTGCCCTAACATCCTTTTGGTGAACAGATTTGTCTATTATAAAATCGCCTCAAATTGAATCTTAGATGCCCAAATAAACAAGACAAACTCTATGACTAACAGCTGGGTCACTTTGCAATGGAAGTGCATAAGTTCCCTCTGAATTGTCTTAGGTACAGCTCCCCGTACAAGATCTTCAATGAATCACCTAAACTATTAACAAGAATGCTTTTAACCTGAAAGAAAGAAAGGTACACAACTATCTATCTATAAACACAGAGTAGATGAGAAAGGAAAGAACACTAATTAAGCACAAAATAAATGGCACTCAGTCCATTTATCAAAATTGACGTAACAAAGAATGCAGAAAAAGAAGATATAAGATCCATTTTAGAATGCATGCATGAGAAAGACTCACAAACCTAGAGTCAAACATGCATGTGAATAAGTAAGGGGAAATAAACTCAAAAAAGATTGACTAAATTCACAAATTTATTTCAATCAAAGATTAATGCCCAAATTCATAGTTTTGAATAACAACTATCCTCCTTCTCTGGATAAACACAAAAGATGACACAAATCTTTTGCTTCCTCTTTACAATATTACCATTCCCAGAAAAAAATACTATATCTTCTCCTAAAAAAACCATCAAAATAGAAAAGACATTCCCTCTGGAAAAGACACAGTCCTCCGAATCCCCTGCCAAAAATTTGAACCCTTTTCCTTTCCAAAGCTTTACCATAAATAGATTCGACGGTCACCATTGAGTTTTCATAACTGAATCTTGAAAATGTTTTCATCTTCCTCTCTTTTTATCGGCTTCATATATCCTTATACGATCTATTAAAGATGATAAATTTGCATTCATTAATACAATCATATGTGTCGAGCATCGTCAAGATAGCATGTTGCTCGCCCAAAGGAAAGACAATGAATCTTCTTGCTTGAACCACCATTGACACCTGTTAACATGATGTCAAATAGTTGTCGGGCATATATATGTGAGATCTCCAACACGTTCCAACCGTACCTGAGCATGGGGTCATTTGCATTTGGACTCTTAATTATGTTTACTTTATTTCATTGTGTTATTTTGATGACTTGGGTTGAGGCACTGAGGCTGACTAGACACCACCAGTCTTCTCCCATGATATGTGAGTATCACACCCATGTTTCAAATATTAATGAGTATCACTACTGTTGATCCTTTGAAAGAATGGTATGGACCGGGTTTTCCCAATCTCTATCTCCTTGAAATAATTGAAGAGCTCCCCTGCGGCCAAATACTAACTTATTCAAGCACATTCATAGGCATGTTTCCAATAGTTCAAAAATATTGATTGGCTTGAGCATAATAGGATTGATAGCCTTGTGGTTGAGATTTATTATTATTTTTATATGCTCTGCTCGCTATGATGAGAGACTTCAGACTTTACTTAAGATTTTATGATGATGCTTCCTTCATGATTCATCGTCAACTAGGGATTGGTGTCCGCCTTTCCATATGAAGACATGATTTGGTTTCTGACTTCCACTAACTCAGTCATATCATGTAGACTACCATCTTGAAGGTATTGAGTCCTTTTACTAGTTGACATTTCATCTAACAGTTTGGAGTCATCCTTTACATATATGCGGTTCATCTTCATATCTGCACAATAATCTAGTTTGCATATGGTGATTTACTTGCCTTTGAAACCATGTTTGATGGCATCGAGAGATTGTAGATTGTGCAATTTATGATCTTATTGAGATTGAAACAAATTGTGACTGACCCCATGCTTATGCCTTTTATGACCATCGACATTTCCTTCTTACCATGTCTAGAGATCTTGATATTGACGGCTCCAGACACATGTAATTTTGTCAATGGATTTGATAACCTCAAAATCTTCATCATTGATTGCCCAAAACTTTGTGCTAACAATGATGTGCCATTGTCATTGAAAGAAACTACCAACTGACATGTATAGCTTCACATTGTTACCCGACTTTACATGTCAATTGGGATTGAAAAAAAAACCTCTTGACTTTGAGTTTGGTTATACAAGTACATTTTTAACACATTGAATCTTCTCAAATCAAGATTTTCCCAATCAGAGTGTCTTCTTGGGAGCTTTGAATGGGAAAGATGTGTCCTCTTTTAATTTAGTCAATTTATTCAAATCATCATATGTTCAGGGTTGTGACCGGGTTTCACATAATATGTTGTGGGAGAAAAGACTGAGTTCTTTAGAGGCCATTAAAGGAAAAGAAAAAATATTCATCCTTTATGTGAAGGTCGCTTTCATCAATTTCACATACATTTGAATATTAGTCCTCTTCTTTAGTTGATATCTTTGTTCTCTTTTATTGAAGAAAGCACTTGAAATTTTGGAGTTTCAAGAACCAAAGAACATACCTCATCTTACACTTTCATCTTTTGAATTCCTTGAACTACCCAAATTTGAATAGTCAGGTCTGTGTATTGGAACCAATGAACTCAACCAATATTTTTAACCCAAAGATTTTGGAATTTCCATCTCGAGCTCCAATTAGAGCTTGGGCCATCAAACTTTGAAACTTAAACTGAATCTGCATGCTTGAAATGTGCACTCCTAAACCATCATGAGAGAAGATGTGCCTATAGGCTACTTTTATCATATATAATATTGCATTTATGTTCACTTTCTCCCACATGAAGTAATCATGAAAAAGAAAATTTAGATCTTTAGTGGAATTCATATTATTGTCCTCCATACAGAGATTGAACAACCTCCACTATTTGTATCACTTTGATTATATCAAAGTGATGAACTCTGAATATTTTGGATAATGCAATCTAAAACTCTGATAGAGGACTTGGCAGGACTTGGAACTTCAAAAACTGCATTTACAAAGTGAACTTTTGAACTTGTACTTTCATACTTGCAAACTTGAACCATGCATCTTGAACTTTTGAACCTTTAAGGTTGAAGGTTCAAGTTCAGTTCCTTCTGTGATTATGTTTTCCATTCCCAATTCATAACTTCACAACAACATTGTTAGCACAACTATTCATAAATTCATAAGAAGACTTGGGAAACTTTGTCCATGGGGCTTGATTTAAAAGTTTAGAACATGGGTGTTGTAGGCAATCCAACAGTTGTCTCTGACTGGGGAGTATGTGTTGAAGGTGCATAAAGAATCCAACAATCTTTGGTCAAATTCCAGTGCCTTGTCCATTGGGCAATAGAGTCATAGGGAAGAGAACAAAAAGGAGCTGCATGCAGAGAGGAAAAGAGTAGGGGAACGCCAAAAACACCTAAACTAAAACCAAAAAACAACACAATGCCAAAAGCAAACCACCCGTAGGCACAAAAATTTTTTATGTAAAAAGGATAGGGAAAGCAACCCATACCTTAAGTAATGCACCTGGCTACTCATGGAAAGCCATTAACTGGTTCAGAGAAATATATACCAGTGCGGAAGAGTGGTTGATATGCGAGATGCACCACCATTAGTAGATATCTTGTGTCAACTGCAAAGAGAGATTCAACAACTATGTGCTGCAAGAACTCTTCCTCTTTGAGAATACCAATTGAGCCTGTTAATGGACAAAGATTCTGAGGTTTCCTTGTAAGAGTGTTTATATCAAAATCTGAAATCAGATTTGCTGGGAGCTTGTCTTGTACTTGCACATCACAAACTTCATCCTTAAGATAGAATGCCTCTGTATCAGGGGGACTATTAACCAGTCCATCTTCATATTCAAATGATAAAACCTCTAATTCCACTTGCGCTTGCTGCAACATGATAGGGATGAAAGGATGTACCACAATTTGCAATTCCACCTCCTGAAGATTCATGGATGCTTTAACCCATGGAGATTCTTTACCATCAGTGCATGTCAACAAAAATGAATATTGCATAGTCTGATCAGCCACATCTTTTGAAAGTTTTCCTTGCATCATCACTACTTCAGATCATAGGCATCCCTCTGGCTGAGATATATAATCAAATGAAAAATATTTGGAGAGAGGAATGTCATACACTTCTTCACCATTCATCGGTTTTTGTTCTTGCTGACATACCACATCACGCTGATCAGAATCAATAACTAGGAAGATATTAGAAACTTCATAAGTAAAGCACTCATGTTCTTGAAAAAGAAAGGCCATTGATAACCCTTCATTTGACTCATATGTAGCAAGTCCTTCCCTTACAACTACTGCACTCAGGCTGGTCATTAGCTCATCTGATTGAGAAACACACTCCTCATCATTTTCAGTATATGGATAGCAGAATCCTATCATGCTTAAAGCATTATCTTTAGCTAACAAGGTTTCTTGAAAATCTTCATCATTATTTTCTTGTGTATGCTGATCTATTTTACTTTCTGGATTAACATCAGTGGCTAGAACAACACAATAAATTTCAAATGTAAAGGATTCCAATTCTAGAAAAGAAACAAGTCTTGATAAATCTTCATTTGCTTTTTCACCATCAACACCCGGCTTAATAGGAGGTACATCAAGACAAGAGGTTACATCAGTTGACTGTGAAGAATGTGTTGGAATTATATTGTGAATGTAGTACTAAGAGGGGAGGGGTGAATCAGTACCTCTAAAACTTTTCTTGGTTAGCCCATTAACCCTTAGTCATCAGTTTGTAAATTATCTTATCTAACTGTTCATCTTTATTTATGCATATGAAATCATAACATAAGTTCTTTAATATGTAACCATACAAGAAACATTCATGAAAATAGATAACACATAACACAAGATATGGTAATGCAAAAAACTCCTGTTAGGAAGTAAAAACTGCGGTGGGGATTGTTACCCACAAGACTTCACTATCTGCAGATAAGAAGGAGCTGGTAAAGGCTTACAATTGGTCACTTTTGATGACCTACCTTGTTAGGAGTATTACAGTGGAGAATTGTTAAGATCTACTTCATTTGAAGCTTTAGAAACACTGTTAAGTGTGCACTCTGTTAAGAGATTTGTAAAGAACTGTTAAGTCCACCTTCTACAAAAGGATTTTAGATGTGATGCACTTGTTAGAAT
>MU224206.1:3215079-3229724 GCA_018584345.1 Thuja plicata
GTCCACCTTCTACAAAAGGATTTTAGATGTGATGCACTTGTTAGAATGCAACTACATAATTCTTTGATCTGATGATGTATGCAATCTCTAATTGCTGATAACATATCCAATAAAGCTTCCTATGTATGAGTAATCATCTTTACATGATTGAATAACACCTTTCTCTGCACGTTGGTAGCCTCTATGTGTTCTTGATAACTAGATATAATCTATTTCTGAACTTTGCATAAATTCTTCCTTCTGCTCCTTAGATTATCTTCGTGGCTATCAACAACAATGAATCCATCATTCAAAATTGATTGAGCATCTATTTATACTAGATTTTAGCTCTATTCTTGATTCATGCTTCACAAGTTAACTCTAGATCCAAGGTTTACAACTTGACCTTGATCTTTAGTTAGATATGTTTTAGATCCATTAGGATGCTTTAAAACATTTACATTATGCTTGCTTGACCCTCAAGTAATGATTTAAAACAAATTAAAACTCTATAAATAGAATTACAATGCTTTATCTGACGTGTAAAAGTTAGATCCACTATTTGTGGGTTCAGTTACTGACGGTCAGTTATGATGCTCGGTATGCTCTATCAGTCCATCAGTTTTCTTCATCTTTTGGTCTGTCAGGTATCTGTCCCATCGGTATCCCTTTTAGACTATTCGTTGGTTTTCTACTTTTGTCGGGTCCCTTTACAGTTCTGCTCTGTCGATTTTGTTCTCAAAACTATATCGTCGGTGATGATCTTTGTGTTATGTCATTGACCCATTGGTGATGTCCTGTTTACTTCATTGGTACAACACTTGTTAGTTTTTGTCAAGCAATTCCATACTTAACACTTTTTACCTCGTCGGGTATCCTCTCTTCTATGCGTCGGTTAGCTACATACTTTGTTTGTCGGGTAGCTATACTGATGGTCTCTGTCAATGTTTTTTCACTAAGTGTACTAATGGAAAAACTTAATGTCATGAGAATGATCATCATCATTCACAACATGTAAATGGTAAGCTCCTGAAATAATTGGAGATCTTCTTTCAACTGTAGGAGGAATTTACAAATCTTCCTCATTAAAAATTGTAAAGTTTTGATGAAGAAAGGTAGGCGATGTTGATTCAGTTGCTTTGAGGACCAACCTCTTAGGCGTAGGTTTTGTCTTGGGGTAACAGAGCTGTTCACCAAGGCAGCCTTTTTTTTGTGGAGTTTTTGTAGACTTTAGGCCACTAAGAATCAAGTCATCATCCAAGTTGATCGCTTCCCTTTGCACGTCTACTAAACTTTGCACTCCAAGATGTTTTAACCAAAACTTGAATTCAACTCCATTGCAGCAATAAAGATGCATAAATGATTATTTTCATTAGGCTGGTGAGCTAGAGGAATTTTACCAATACTCCTGTTGAATCTATCAAAAAATTCCCTTATAGATTCATCCTCTTTTATCCGAATTTGAAAAAGATTCATCAACAATTGATAGGCATTGATTACATGCTAAAATATATCAAGAAATTTTACCTTAAGATCATACGAACTAGTGATACATCCATCTTGTAGATTCTGAAACCATTATGCAGAATTTCCCACAAGGCTTTGGACAAATAGTCTATCAAATATATTTTATTTTTGCACGCCAAGAATCCCACATGCAACAATGACTGCTTTGATGTGGTCATTTGGATCCTGAGCCTTGTCTCCAGAAAACTTGGGAAGGTATTCCTTTGATCCTTTAGGTAGGGCTAAATACTAGACCAAGGCAAATAGTCTGATCTGAGCCCCCAATGGCCGAATGGCGACCACAACCATAATACACACTGGAACTCCTCTAACAAAGGTTCAACAGATTTCAAACACAGAGTTTCCAATCTCTATTAGCAGAGATAAAAATTTTCACCAAGGAAAGAAAGCATTGGTCTATCATTTCCGATTCCCCAGTAGAGTCACCAAAAATCTGTTGGTGAACAGATTTGTCTTTTATAAAATTGCCTCAAATTGACTCTTAGATGCCCAAATAAACAAGAAAAACTCTATGACTAACAGCTGGGTCAGTTTGCAATGGAAGTGCATAAGTTCCCTCTGAATTGTCTCGGGTACAACTCCATGTACAAGATCTTCAATGAATCGCCTAAACTATTAACAAGAATTCTTTTAACCTGAAAGAAAGAAAGGTACACAAACATCTATATGTAAACACAAAGTATATGAGAAAGGAAAGAACACTAATTAAGCACAAAATAAATGGCACTCAGTCCATTTATCAAAACTAACGTAACAAAGAATGCAGAAAAAGAAGATATAAGATCCATTTTAGAATGCATGCATGAGAAAGACTCACAAACCTAGAGTCAAACATGCATGTGAATAAGTAAGTGGAAATAAACTTAGAAAAGATTGACTAAATTCACAGATTTATTTCAATCAAAGATAAATGCCCAAATTCACAGATTTGAATAGCAACTATCCTCCTTCCCTGGATAAACACAAAAGATGACACATATCTTTTTCTTCCTCTTTACAATATTACCATTCCTAGAAAAAAATACACTATCTTCCCCTACAAAAACCACCGAAACAGAAAAGAAATTCCCTCTGGAAAAGACACAGTCCTCCAAAGCCCCTGCCAAAAATCTGAACCCTTTTCCTTTCCAAAGCTTTACCATAAATAGATTCGATTGTCACCATTGAGTTTTCATAACTGAATCTTGAAAATATTTTCATCTTCCTCTCTTTTTATCGGCTTCATATATCCTTATATGATCTATTAAAGATGATAAATTTGTATTCATTAATATAATCATATGTGTCAAGCATTGTCAGGATAGCATGTTGCTCGCCCAAAGGAAAGGCAATGAATCTGCCTGCTTGAACCACCATTGACACCTGTCAACATTATGTCAAACAATTGTCAGGCATATATATGTGAGATCTCCAACACGTTCCAACCATACCTGAGCATAGGGTCATTTGTATTTGGACTCTTAATTATGTTTACTTTATTTCATTGTGTTATTTTGATGACTCCGGTTGAGGCACTGAGGCTGATTGGACACCATCGGTCTTCTCCCACAATATGTGAGTATCACACCCATGTTTCAAATATTAATGAGTATCACTGCTATTGATCCTTTGAAAGAATGGTATGGACCAGGTTTTCCCAATATCTATCTCCTTGAAATAATTGAAGAGCTCCCTTGCCTCAAAATACGAACTTATTCAAGTGCATTCATAGGCATGTTTCCAATACTTCAAATTCATTTCTACCGCAATGACCCGATCAAAAATATTGATTGGCTTGAGCATAATAGGATCAATAGCCTTTTGGTTTGGATTTATTATTATTTTTATATGCTCTTCTCATTATGATGAGCGAATTTATTCTTTGCTAAAGATTTTATGATGATGCTTCCTTCATGATTCATCGTCAACTAGGGATTGGTGTCCACCTTTCCATATGAAGACATGCTTTGGTTTCTGACTTCCACCAACTCAGTCATATCATGCAGACTACCATCTTGAAGGCATTGAGTCCTTTTACTAGTTGACATTTCATCAAATAGTTTGGAGTCATCCTTTACATATATGTGGTTCATCTTCATATTTTCACAACAATCAAGTCTGCGTGTGGTGATTTACTCGCCTTTCAAACCATGTTCGATGGCATCGAGAGATTGCAGATTGTGTAACGTCTAATATTATTGAGATTGAAAAAAATTGTGACTGACCCCATGCTTATGCTTTTATGACCATCGGCATTTCCTTCTTACCATGTCTAGTGATCTTGATATTGACAGCTCTAGACACATGTAATTCTGTCAATGGCTTCGACACCCTCAAAATCTTCATCATTGATTGCCCAAAACTTTGTGCTAACAATGATGTGCCATTATCACTGAAAGAAACTACCAAATGACATGTATAGCTTCACATTGTTACCTGAATTTACATCTCAATTGGGACTGAAAAAAAAACCTCTTGACTTTATGTTTGGTTATACAAGTACATTTTAAATACATTGAATCTTCTCAAATCAAGATTTTTCCAATCTGAGTGTCTTCTTGGGAGATTTTGAATTTGAAAGATGTGTCCTCTTTTAATTTAGTCAATTTCTTCAAATCATCATATGTTCAGGGTTGTGACCGGGTTGCACATAAGATGTTGTGGGAAAAAAGATGGAGTTCTTTAGAGGCCATTAAAGGCAGAGAAAAAATATTCATCCTTGATGTGCAGGTCACTTTCATCAATTTCACATACATTTGAATATCAGTCCTCTTCTTTAGTTGATATCTCTATTCTCTTTGATTGAAGAAAGCACTTGAAATTTTTGAGTTTCAAGAACCAAAGAACATACCTCATCTTACACTTTCATCTTTTGAATTCCTTGAACTACCCAACTTTGAATAGTTAGGTCTGTGTATTGGAACCAATGAACTCAACCAATATTTTGAACCCAGAGATTTTGGACTTTCCATCTCGAACTCCAATTAGAGCTTGGGCCCTCAAACTTTGAAACTTAAACTAAATCTGCATGCTCGAACTGTGCACTCCTGAACCATCATGAGAGAAGATGTGCCTATAGGCTACTTTTATCATATATAATATTGCATTTCTGTTCACTTTCCCCCACATGAAGTCTTCATGAAAAAGACAATTTAGATCTTTAGTGGAATTCATATTATTGTCCTTCATATAGAGATTGAAAAACCTCCACTATTTGTATCACTCTGATTATCTCAAAGTGATGAACTCTGAATATTTTGGATAATGCAATCTGAAACTCTAAGAGAGGACTTGGTTGGACTTGGAACTTCAAAAACCGGATTTAAAAAGTGAACTTTTGAACTTGTACTTTCAGACTTGCAAACCTGAACCATGCATCTTGAACTTCTGAACCTTGAAGGTTGAAGGTTCAAGTTCAGTTCCTTATGTTATTATGTTGTCCATTCACAATTCATAACTTCACAACAACATTGTTAACACAACTTCATAAATTCATAAGAAGACTTGGGAAACTTTATCCATGGGGCTTGATTTGAAAGTTTAGAACATGGGTGCTGTAGGCAAGCCAACACAGCCTTTGGGCTAGGCTCATCAGAGTAAATTACCTTGAATCGGATGACCCAGAAAGAATTTTCTCAATGAGAAACCCACCAACAGGTTCAGTCATGTGGAACTTTATTGTTAACATTAGAGATGTCATTCTCCCTAATCTCTCATGGAAAATTAACTCGGGCTCCCAGGCATTGTTCTGGGTAGATTATTGGAATGTCTTACCTCAAATATCTACCCTCCCTAATCTTCAAAGGGATAAAACCATCCTAGAGAAATGCTGGGGGAAAAAGGTTCATGACTACTTTACTTGGAGAGATGGGATTTATAAATGGAAGGACTTTTCCCTCTATAATTCCCACAAGTAGAGAAATTGGAGTTGGAGGGTATACTAAGAACAAGGTCTTATCCATTAATGGTGAAAGGGACTGAATGATTTGAACAAAGAG
Organism: Thuja plicata; assembly: GCA_018584345.1. NCBI lineage: Eukaryota > Viridiplantae > Streptophyta > Pinopsida > Cupressales > Cupressaceae > Thuja > Thuja plicata. Next base: position 3,220,563 of record MU224206.1, read on the forward strand.
TAATTCAGGTAAATATACAGTCAAAGAGGGCTACAAATCTCTAGTTACAACCCCAAATTCCCAAAATCCCATCCTAAAGTTTGCCTGGCATAATGCGATCCTGCCTAAAATTGGGGTATTCTTTTGGTTGGAAATCCAAGATAGGATTTTATCCCTCACACAATTAAAATGCCTTGGGATCATGGACACCTTCCCATGTCCCTTATGTGGATTAGTAGTGGAGGACTCTAATCATCTTTTGGCAGGCTGTGATTACGCACAATTTTTTTGGAAATGGTCTCTTTGTAAACTTGGATGGCAGGGCCCCCTTCACATATCACTCAAGATGATCCTACAACAATGGCCTCTCTTGCATCAAGAATATTTCTTCTCAATTATCTGGTGATTAATCCCTGCTATAGTATTCTGGTGTTTGTGGTGGGAGAGAAACAAAAGAATCTTTAGGAAACATGTCTCATCGGAAGACCAGGTCTTGATATTGGTGGAAACATATGTCTCTAAAATGGTCAATGCTCATGTATCAAAGGTGAATGCACTCTCATCTACCTTCACATCATTTGATAATGCTATTTTAAATAGATAGAATCAGATTTCTATCTGATTCAAAGGGGTTCTAGTAGGTAGAATGTCAAAACACCAAATAAGAAAAGATATTAAATGGATACCCCTAGACTCCAATCACACTAAATTGAATTTTGATGGTGCCTGCAAAGGTAACCTAGGCAAGTTTAGTGCAGGTTTTTCTCTAAGGAGGTGGGATAAATCTCTCGTGGTAGCAGCACACTCCAAACCCCCTAAAGGCACAAACAAAATGGCTGAGGCACAGGCAGTATTATGTGGGGTCATAATGACTATTCACAGGGGAGTAACTGACCTGCACATCAAAGGTGACTCCCTAATAACCATCTCTTACTTATCAGCTAAATGTCCATTAAATTGGGAGCTACAATATGTATTGCAGGAAGTACTCAAACTCCTCCCTGCCTTCTCTTCATACACAATTTCGCATTGCTATAGGGAGGCCAACAAATTAGCTGACTGGTTATCAAATCTGGGAGTCGATGGAGCGGAAGTGGATTGGGAATCAGACTATGTGAAGGTACAATGTAATTACATGATAGACTTTTTGAGGGAAGAATACCATCAATAACTTGCATGAATGTCCTTAGGTGGTTATTGTATGGGAAGGAAATTAACACATGTATGCTTTCTATAAAAGGAATTTATGGTCCCCAATGTTAGATGTATTAGATGGAGCACTTGCCAAGTACAAGAAGAGGGATGAATGAATAATGCTCCCATCACATCTACACACCTTTGATTTGGAGGCGTGGCTAAGTTGATACAAAATGAAGCATGACTTTAAGTGATATGAGGTAAGCAGGTGAGGTGTCACTCAGTAAGGTAGGTTGAGTGTCTAGGAAAGGACGATGGGTACAAGTTAGTATCTAAAGAAATCAATCTCACTATTATCACCGCAGAGTTCTGAGATTTACCTAATCTGCACCACGTGTGGCATAAAGCTCGGGACCTCTTCGTGTTCTCGCTCATCATGATGATTAATGTTGTCATGAGCTATTTATTCCCCTATTTTTGTTTCCATTTTTGGCTCTTCCTACTATACCAAGTATATCTTCAGGATTTCGTAGGGGAAAACATGGATTATAGAGAACTTAATCTTAGGATTTCTCTACAAATTAAGGACTGGGAACACGTGGTGGTAGGACCATACTTGGGGGGACATGTGAAGGTAGCTTTTAAGCCACTCATGGGTCACATAATTGAGGCAATCAAAAGCATTATTTATGATGGTATCCTACTACCATATGCCCCAAGACACATCTATCATACCCAGGTAGTCTCTATGTTCTTTCCAAATTGGTATTACATGCTTCCAGATTATACACTATTCCTCCAAATGGCCACTAAGCTGGTAAAACCAGAATTTGTGATGGAAGGGGAGCTTCATGTGGCACTCAGAGGGTACCAACTGTGGAACTCAAAGGAATAGGGGGTCTCTTTCCTCCAGATCATCTAGAGGATAAAAAGGAGTGTGCGCGCCTGTATGATATTCTTAAGATGGATTTGGAGGGACGTGATCTACAACACTTGAGGAGAGAAATTATTAAATTTATGGACATACTTCCAAGTGGGATGGTGGCCAATGCATTCTTGTTATTTGAAAGAATCTCCATTGTGCTGGCATTTTTGGAGAAGGATGAAACAAAGACGTCTCCAAAAACTATCGTTTCTCCCGCATCTTCAACAACTTCCCAAGTCAGGAGAGATTTAACCAAAGGGAAAGGTAAAGTGGGTGTTCAATAAGCTCAACTCCTGAGATATTTTTTTGTTTGGGCACTTCTCCTTAATGGTTTTATGAGTTTTTGCAAGCTGTACTGTAGCCTCAAAAGGGTCGGCATTAGTTTTTTCCCTATCAGTTAATATCGTTGTTATAGTCATGCTTTGCATTTTGTTCAGCAGACATGCTTTTGAGTCAATTTGTGCTTTTGGGCATTTTCCACCACTGCCTTAGCAATCAAGTGGGTCTACTATAAAGTTTTAATGGTTTGGTCTTGGATAGAGGGTTTTCTTCCCTGCTTATTTCCCTCTTGAGCCCTTGAAGCAATGTACTTTCTATAAAATATTAATATATCATAATGGCTATGCCATTTTTGCCTTAAAAAAAAAGAAGATAAAATACTTATTAAAACTTTAATTTTTTTGATTTGTTAAAATTTGATATAGACCCTCACTTGTAATAAAAAAAATTGATCTTAAATTTTTGCATACATCATCAATCCTAGATTGAAAGTTTGATAAGAATCAAATTTTAACAAATTTTCAATAAACTAAGAGCATTATTCCATTCAAACATGTACATCTTCCTACTTCACGTCTCTTATTCCATTAAAATCTTGCATCTCCCTCCTCCATCCAATGTTTGGTATGTGTCACTCAAACTTGTACTTGTCTTTCTAAAAGAAAAATGATAATAATAATTATTATTTTGTTCTTGTGTATATAGGAAATGTACCTTGTAGACATTATAAAAATTGTGTGAATATTTTTAAATTATCAATGTTTTAGATTAATTTTGATGATATCCACAACTGTAGTTTCTTTGCCTGCCGTTCATAGACACTGCGTTCCTAGGCCCCTCACTACTCCCCATTTGGTGGGGGAAGAGATTCTTGGAGGCACCAGTCAACTTCTCTACCCCATGGTAGTTCTGCCTCAACTTGGCTATCTTCTCACACTGCACACGCTGCTCCGAGTGGCTCTGGCTAGCCGAATGCTGACAATGTTGGAAATTTCTCCACCCATAAAAGATAATGAGGAAGAAGATAAAGATAAATGTGATGAGTGATGGTCCCTCCTGGTCTCGACTCCTGGCCCCGTTGATGTATGGGACAGAAAGGATGATCCATATCCTCCCTCAACTGGCATTGCTTTGGCCTCTTAGGGCGGTATTCCTTTTGGGCTATGCCCATGTTTTTTGATGAATAATTGATTATGTTGCTGTTGTCTGGGATTTTTCCTGTGTGAATTTTCATGGGGTGATCTTGTATCCCCTGTCTTTTTTTTTTTGTGAATATGTACTTTATATTATACTTTAATGGAAAGGACTACTCATAAAAAAATTGATGATATATTATGAAGAAAATGAGATGTCATTTCAAAAATATTTAAATATTTTTTATGTGAAATTGATTTGTTTTTATTAAAAAAATAATAATTAGCAGATATCTATGTTATTGCCAATATTTATAATTTATATTTTTCAATTAAATATCTACAATTTTTTTGGACACTTCTCAACAAAAATAACTAATTTAAAATAAGAAATTAAAATAAGTTAATATCATAAATAACTAAATTAAATTAAATTTTGTATGCTTCATTATTTAATTATACTCACACATACTTTTACTTTGAAAGTTTGATAGTAGCCAAACTTTCATAAATATTGTATAAAAAGCAAAAGTGAATATTTTAAAAGAAGAAGAAATTTTTTTTTGGGGAATTCTCTTCTTTTTGTAAATTTATATATCATGTATGCATGCATATCAAAAAAATAAAAAAAAATATATTAAATTTGAATTATACTTTTTATGATAAAATTATACATTGAGAAATTGGTGTCTGCTCTGCAGCTCCCTGATTTTTGATGCACGCGTGTCCTACCGCGATCGCCAGGTGTATTTGTTCTGATTGAATGAATTCATATTATTATGTCTTTTCATTCTCCTCCCACATCCTTAGTAGAGGTCGTACCCTCTACCATTAATTCCCTTAGGGCTCCCATGGAGCCCAACTTGGTGAGCACATTAAATCAAATTAATGGCTCACAGACTTCATCTCCTTCGCTCAAAACTTTCTTTGAAGTAGTGGCAAATTCCTCCTCTGTAGTCTATGTGGGTGCTAAGTCCAATATTTCATGCCCTAATGAAACATGTGAACTAGGTAAGGGCTCTGCGAATGTCCTAGCATCCTTCTCTCTTTCTCCAAACTCTGAAATGGCTTGCAAAATTGAGAAGGAAAAGAATAGATTAAATAATTATGCCATTTTATTTGCTACGGTTGAACTTGATAAATGCCCTGCTCAAAATTTCTTAGATGACTGGTTCCATAACTATTGGAATTTGAAACTAGGGCACCATATTTCATTTTACAGGAAAATACAGAAAGGGTTATTTATTGTTTTCTTTAAAAATTCTGAATCACAGAAAGCCATCATTAAGAGGCAATATTAGAATTTGGGTAATACGTCATTTTGAGCCCTAGCCTAGACACCAAAATCTATCCATGAGGAAGTACTCACTCTTTCGACCCCACACTGGATCATTGTGAAAAACCTACCTCCATTCTTGTGGCATTTTCTCCACTATCTCCTTGAACCACTAGGAAAGGTCATTAGATTAGATGATACCACTAGAATTGTCCCCCACATGGATGCAAGAGCACTTGTTTCCTTAAAACCTGGTATAGATATCCCTTCTGCACTGGACATTAACATCTCTGAAGATTCCTATTCCTACCCAATAGAAATTTTGGGAGGGTTAAATGCATTTATCCTATGTAAAAAAGAGGGTCACTTAAGAAAGGAGTGTCACATTATTAAGTGTAAGTCTAAATCTGTGTTGCCATCTCCTTCCCCTATTACTCATACCACAAAGAACTCTGATATGGTCTTAAACTTGAATTCAACTTCTATGATGCCCCCGTTGTTACCTCATAAGGATAATGGTGTTTCTCCCCTGCCTTCCCCTCATGACACCCAATCTTGATTGGAGAATCTCGCGGGTTTGCAACAATCCTCAGACAACCTTCAACCTGACGGTTTTCAAATGGTTATTAAAAAATCAAACAAAAGGAGGAGGAAGAATAATAAGAAGGTTTTCATGGCTGAAATTTCTTCCCAATCTTCTCCTCTGGTTAAGATTTACAGCTCCCCTCCTGGTAACTCCCCCATTGATTCTTCATCTCCTATAGCTGGTAGCCTAAAAATTGATAACGACCAATTTCAACACCTCCCTCCGAAGATTTTTAAGGAGATAGATGATGACTATTTTTTGGACATCCTCCCTGCTACTACTTACCATTCTCAGATCTCCATTCCCACGGGTCATTCCCCATCTCATGTCTTTGCCTCCATGAACCCTAATTCCACCGTTGATATGGAGGTCATAGTGCCTCCTGGATCTAACAATGATGACTTTGATTGGAAAAATGATATCCCCAAATCCAAAAGAAGAGGACACCCCTTGGGATCGAAGAATAAAATATCCACTGTGATGTTTGGTGAGGACATTTCCTCTACTACTACTACTACTATCAATGATGAGTCCACGGACCTAAGGTGCGCCCCTTCCTCCCTTGGTTCCTCATGAATTGCATATCCTAGAATATTAGGGGACTTGAATCCCTGGACATGAAGTATATAGTTAAAATATTTCTGGATACTTTTAAATCCATAGACTTTCTTATGTTATAGGAATTAAAAGCTATTGGCTTCACACTTGAAGTTAATCTTGATTTCATTTGGAAATATGTCATTAAAATTTATTATGACCATCCAAGAGGCAGGGGTGGGGTAGGATTGTTGATCAAACCTAAATGGGCTAATTTCATTATGAACAAAGGTGTATCCCCTTGTAATAGGGCCACCTGGGTTATAATTAGCACTAGTACTCTCACTTTTGGCATTTTTTCCCTATATGCCTCTAATGATGTCAAGGAAACATCAACCCTCTGGTCTCGGTTGGCTTCCCTCCCTGTATATCGTGGATCTCTGGAGGAGACTTTAATATGATAGAGTCTTAAGTGGATAAAGTGGGTGGGCTCCCCTTTTCTTGGAAGGATTGGGAGAAAGGGCAATGGAATAGGATGAAACATTCTAAACTTCTATTTGACCCCCTGGTGGGCAATTTAAATACTAATCACAATCTGTGGCATACTTGGTGAAACTTCTAGCAAGGTCCTTCCTAGATCTATGCTAGGCTTGATAGATTTTATGCCAAAAATAACTATTTCTCTTTCCTCCCTAATCTGTAGGGGAATTTGGTCACTGTGACCCCCACTTCACTCTCTGATCACCATCCTATATATGTTTTTATTAAGTTTAACAACTACCATGTTCCTTCTAAGTCTAGCAGCCAGAGATTCATTCTTAACTCTTCTCTACTCAAGGATGACGATGTTCTTTCAGCCATTCATCTTATCAAAAATATTAACAAGAATTGTTCTTCCTCTCTTTCCTGTATTGATATGTGTGTGTGAATTTAATACACCTTCATGAGATTGATTTCTTTAACTACAATTATATGGAAAAACATAAACAATTTAATCTAAAGAATTGCAATTAAATCACTAAACATCTCATGGTTCTCTAACTAGTATGCTAGTAAATCTCTCAGCCTTAATCTCTACTAGTGACAATCCTAGAATGAGAAATTGATAAAGTATGCATAATCTAGCTCAATTATCTCTCAAAATGATGATAATTGTGAATTCAAATGCTCATGAGATGCTCTCCATAATGATCAATTTGCTGTGAAACTCTCAAAATGCTCAAGATTGCTATGAAATTTCCTATAGGTTGATGCTTTGCATTCAAATTTTCTAAGATTACTTATGCTTGAAAATAGCTTGTATTTATAGTAAATTCCCAAGGGTAGGGTGTAGAGTTACTTGATCATGATTATGCCTTGGTTGAGTGAAAGGCTTTGAGATGGTTTCAAATGGGGGGACAATTTAAATGATTGTCTCAAAGGTTGAGACAAAGGGACAAATTTGAGTGATTGAGATTTAAATTTGAAAATGAGTGATTAATATTCAAATTTAGGAGTGATCCATGTGCTTTGTGTTATCAATTCCCACTGGTTGCTCAAATTCATGTTGAAAGATATTAGGATTATTTAATTCAATCAATTAATTAAATTATATATGTAGGGATGAATAGGTTCAATTTGATTTTTGATTTAAAACTATATAATTAATTGATTAAAATCAATTATATAATTTTGATTGATCCTTTTAGGCTTATATTTGATTATTTGATATCATTATTAATTAATCCTTTGATTTAACTTGATTTTTTCCATTTTGATAAATAAATGCCCATTTGAATATATTTTGATCCATTTTGAAGCATTTGGCTGAGATTTGCAGATTTGGTTGATTCTAGGACACCTGCTCAGTTTTAGGTGTCTACAAATGCCCCTCTTTGAATTGATGTACGAAGTGCATTGATTCAAAGAAAATTGCATGTCCTGATCATTGATTCAATACTTGATTGATAAACTGCTCTGATTGATCACCTGATTGATTTGAAACCTTGATTTGATAACTAATTTGATTTGATGCAAAATGCCCCACTGATAAAAGTTTGAATTTTCAATGCCCCAGATTTGATATAGAACTCTGATTTGATGATATGATGATGCCCCCTCAGGAAATGAATCGAGATGATGTTCAGATGATTTGGTTGAGTTTGGGAAATTGAGATTCATTTCATGATAAAATCAATTTGAAAATACCCCTATTATGAGAGAAGATGACAATAGCTATGATTGAGAAAATGTTGTTGATGTTTTAGATAAGTTTGATGATGATTTGATATCATTTGATATCAGTCAGAATCACTTGGTTGATGTTGTATGGATGTCAACAGATAGGATAAGTAGGTTGATGGACTGATTGGATAAACTGATAATTCGCTCTCAAGATCTAGAGAGATGAACAAATGGATTGATTGGATAATTTGATAATTCACTCTCAAGATCTAGAGAAAGGAAAAAATGGATTGATTTTCCTTCCTCAAGATTTTGAGCTAGGAAATTTGATGCGCTTAAAATGAGCAAATGGATGATAGGATAAATGATTGACGTTAGATGATCGATTGGATGATTTGACTGATTGATATTTGATAGGATTGGATTTTATGGGAAGATGAATGGTGGGAGGCTGATAGATAGGGTCATTTGATATGATTCAGGTGCAGATGTGATTCAGGTGATGAATAGAACTAGTTTTCCCCTAGATGATCAAATGGTGAGGTTTCCCCTAGGCAAGAAGATGTATATTGATGATATCCTTGATGTAGCATTGGTCAATTTGATAGATTAGACATTTGAGGATATTGATTAGGAATTTGATGATGTAATAATGATTAACTTCCACCCCCTTGATTAAGAAAAATCCCATTAAACATGAAATTGATCTATCATGAAAATGCAATGCAATACAACTAATTGTCACTAGCTTTTTGCGAAAGAAATGCAAAAGAGATATATTTTCATCATTGAGCGTTGTGGAACTAGGAGTTGATACAATCCTTACTGGTGCCACTACAACCATAAGAATATTGTTAAGATTGATGAACATCAATCTACCCAAGATCACCTGCATGCAAAGACTATTACGAGACAGAAGCAAAAGACAGAAGAGAGAAGGATCTAGAAAGCTATGGCGGCCGATAGGCCAGAGACTGCAAATCCATTGTGACATAAATAATCTTCTATTAACACAATAATGATTACAAAATGATCTCCTTACGAAATACAAAGAGGTGATTCCTTATAAAGGAATACCGAAACCCTAAAAGGGAAACAACTCAGAAAAGGAAACTTTCCTAAGTCTAACTTAAGCTAAGAGTAGATG
>MU224206.1:3230776-3243296 GCA_018584345.1 Thuja plicata
CCCAAAGATGTGTCCAAAGTGGGTGAGGACAATCAATGTCTGATATAGCCAACACAGTGTCATGATCAACACTAGACACTATAAGTCCTACTATGTGATCTCTAATAATATCCCATGCTAATTTTCCTTCTGAAGTGGCTGGTTCAGGTATGAGATCATACAAATAAGGCAAAAAATTAAGCCACCTACAATGTGTAAGTATACCATTTGCCCATGACTCATAATTACCCCGTTCCAGAATAACAACTGAAGGATGAGTAGAAAAACCCATGATAACTCTTCTAAATAAAAAAAAAAACTGAGAAATCTGACCTTACTGCATTTAGATCAAAACCTGGTGCAAGGAGGAGGGAAACAGAAGCTGCAACTTTGACACTAAAAATAGATACTCAAATGACCAAATATATATACAAAACCAGCATCATCATCTCCGGCTCGGAAAGAGCCAAAACACTGAAGGCTGCCTTTTTTGAAGAAGTGTCAAAACTGTGTGACAGTTTCGTGGACGTCAATTTTAAGCCTGAATGTCGACCTGCAAATGATGACATCATGCCTGCATATTCTGCACATTGTACCTTTCCAAAAGGTACGCACCTTTTCTTTCAAAGTTTTTTTTTAAAAAAAACTTTACAAAAGCTTTTTAGAAACTTTAGAAAAAGATATATTTTTTGATTTTTTGAAAAAAACTTTGTAAAAAAACAAAATTTCTTTTTTTTCTAATTTTTTTGATTTTTGAAATTTTTGAACATTTTTCACCTCGAAATTTGAGCCGTATGGCCTGGGAGAGAGAAAAATTTTCCCAGAGGCTACTGTGGCCAAAAATGACAAAAATTATATGAAAATTAACTCTCCTGGGCCTTCTGAGCGCGATGGTGGTGTCTGTTTTAGCTCAAAGTGCTCCAGAAAAAAGTGTATCTTCTAGAATGAAGAAGAAACCCCAGAAAAGCTGAGGTTTTTGCCCTCGAATCACTGCTTCACAAACCCCAGACCAGGCAGCAGCAGTGTGGCTCTGATACCATGTTAAGATTGATGAACATCAATCTACCCAAGATCACCTGCATGCAAAGAATATTATGAGACAGAAGCATAAGACAGAAGAGAGAAGGATCTAGAAAGCTATGGCGGCCGATAGGCCAGAGACTGCAAATCCATTGTGACAGAAATAATCTTCTATTAACACAATAATGATTACACAATGATCTCCTTACGAAATACAAAGAGGTGATTCCTTATAAAGGAATACCAAAACCCTAAAAGGGAAACAACTCAGAAAAGGAAACTTTTCTAAGTCTAACTTAAGCTAAGAGTAGATGAACTAATAATTAACTAATTTAATTATTAGCAATACTCGACTACTCTAACAAATATGAATATGACTTTCATCTCATTTGGCAACCTCTTTAGGAACCTACTACAACCCTCACTAGTTGAATGACCAACTATGGGAGTATGAATACCGTTTTCATCAGATTCAATGTTGCAAGTGGATTTTGGTATTATGATATGGAAGATCTAAATAACCAAGGTATCTTTTTGCATAAAAAAACAAAGGTTAACCCTCCTTCCTATATGAATGTCCTTGATGGTTCTTTGATGACCATGTCATTAGATGAATTCACACAAGTTGGTGGATCTTCCTCAAAACAATCACACAAAAGTCAAGAAAAACATCATGTCTCCATCATCCCCAATCTAGTCGAAACATCATCGATTAGCTAAAAAGAACATGACTTGAAAAGGTCAATGAAAATCATCAAAAATTTCAAGTGTTTTTCAATATATCAAGATTTTCAATAATAATTCCAAACATTATGATCATTTAGGTGTTGTCAATTTTTAATCCTGATAAAATAGGTCAATGAAGGTCAAGGATCAAGTTTGTTAGTAATAACTAAGAGGGGGGGGGGGGGGGGGAATNGGGGGGTGAATCATTGGCCTCAAAAAATTATCCTTTAAACTCTAATCCACCAATCAATACACCTTAGATTATTAAGTCCCTACAAGATGCATGCCTTGAAATACTTGAAATAATTAATTGTCTGTCAGTTTACCTTGTTTGTCCTTATTCTCCTTGATTACCAATAAGCAGTAAAACTTATTTACTGATACTCAGTAAATATGCAGAGTATACCAATCAATCCAGAAATGCATATGTGAAATGTAAAACAATAAAGTAATAAACTATACACACATAACACATGGATTTTAACGTGGAAACCCTGTTAATAGAAAAAACCACTAGGACTAGTACCCCAAATTTTCACTCTTCTGAAGTGAGCCCTGTTAGGATCCAACCCTGTTATAGGTTACAAACACACTGTTAAGTGCGACCTTGTTAGAGGATTTTTATACATATAGGTTGTCACTTAGTATCTGGCATCTATCTTGCTACCATCCTTAAATCAGCCTTCTTCTTAGACTGTCAATAGGCTTTAGGCAAATCTTGCTACCATCCTTGAATCAACCTTCTTCTTAGGCTGTCAATAGGCTTTATGCAAATTAAATGCTACTTTCATGAATCAACTTTTTTGGCAATCTGTTAGGATATACCTCAATTATAGAAGACTATTAAGTCCTACTCGGTTAAGAGACTTGATGCTTCAATGGTTAAACTGAAACACTATGACCTATTTTTAATGTAACCTTAAATTGTAGATTTTCAGATCTATTTAAGTACAATACCTCTCTGATCAATGTATCAATTCAATTCTTTTTTCTCCATACTTTCTACTCTATGATGTTGTGCTTCACTGTTCATTGGTATCTGTAGAATTCTTTAGCTCTTCCTAAGCTTCATTGATCAGGACTGTATGAAGTTTATCCTTCACCAATTTCTCTTTATCATCCTCTTTCTATTCACTCCCCTTCCATGTATCTGATTTCTTATGGAAATGAATTATGCTTGTCTCTTATATAGACATGATATTCCTTAATTCTTGATTCTTGATTCTTGATTCTTGGCGTAAAAAACAATCCAGCCAATTTGTTTTACGGCTTTAATTCCTAATTTATCTCATAGTTATCTTCTTTTCCAACTGTATAAATCTTCTTTAAATCAATTACTTAACTGTGGTTGAATAAAACAAATAAAACAACTAGTTAAGTCTATCCTTAAGCTCTGCCAGCTAGATATTTTGTCATTTTCTGAACTCTCTATTCTGTCGGTCAATTCTACAGTTCATCGTCGGTGACAACTGCTAGTTACATCGGTGTAACTCCAGTTAGCTTCAGGATCTCCATCCATCGGGAAACACTATCTCCTATTCGTCGGGCATCTTGTGATTCTTCTTCGTTAGGCAACACTGTCTTTTGCTTGTTGGGTATCACTGTGACCTTTTTCTCTGTCTTTACCGATGGTTTACACTCCGTTGGTGTTGTCTATCACTTAGTGAATACTTGACTTTTATGCATTGTTGAAAGCATTATGTTTGTTCCATTGATTCTGTGAAGTCTTCTGCATTATGTACATGACCGTATAGATGATATTAAGTTGACATCAATGAAAATATAAGACATTAACTGATTTAATGTCTTGCATCATCTTCAACTTAACATTATCAAACATTCAATTAGTTACATGTCATTAATCTCTCCCTTTGGAATTGATGGCAACATACTATATTATCACACTATACAATTTCTAATACAATATAAAATACAATTGTTGAGATTCATCAAATTACCAAACACTTTGTTTTTGATAACTGCTAAAAATGTCTGACCGCTGGTAAGCTCTGTGTTAGCTTAGATTTGATTCTTGTAGCTTTCTGTGTTTGTTCTTCTAATGTGTTGTGTCCTCTGTTTGTGTCAATTTTTCTCTTTTGACTGTTCTTCTTCTTTGATGGCTTTGTCTTTTGTTTGCAACTTTTATACAAATTCCCTCCCTATGGATATGATCTCTCCCTTTTTGGAGTAATTTGATAATGAATAATTTTTGATGATAATATGTATACATTCTCTCCCTTTGACAACAATGCCAAATAAATATTTTACAAATATCTGACATTCATGTCAAACAATTATTTTCTTCTATCCATAATATATTGCTTAAATTTCCCTTATCCATCATTAATATAACAATATGCTCCGGTGCTCATTTCTGATATATACCTTTCTATATATAGATGTAGCTTTGAAATTCATCTTTTGCTTGCATCAATCATGAATGATATTCTGATAATATATGGCTAATGCAGCCTTCAATCCTTTACTAACTGGTAGACATGGGTTTGACCCCTAGTCTCTTTCTCAGGTACTCAAATGTATCCTTGGGCAGTGGCTTGGTGAAGATATCAGCTAATTGTTCTTTTGATTACACATATTCAAGTATCACCTCTTTTTCTTGAACTTGTTCTTATAAATAATGATACTTGATGGCAATGTGTTTAGTCTTTGCATGCATGACTAGATTCTTGGAAATGTTTATTACACTGTGTTGACGGGGTTTTGTTGACCGAGTTCACCAACAGTCATAAGTTATCACCGGGTACCGGAGGTACCGGAAACTCCGCCTGCAAAGGTTATCTGGGGAAGTTAGATTCCTTGGGCCTTCAAGCACCTAGGTGTCAGGTCACGACGGTGCAGGGCTCGGTTGGGAGAAGTGACTGTTTTTGAGGGGGATAGCTGGTTTCTTCAACTTGTCTCTCCAGAGATTCAATAAGGTAAGGTTTCCCCTAGCATTCTACACTTAGCAAGTAAAATAAAAAAAATCCTGCAGGGTCAGAAACACTTCATCTAACTATAGTCATGTTTAAACATTTAGGACATCAATAATGCTCTGATATACTGCACTAAATACCGAAGAAATACACAACCATCAGTTAGTATTTTATCAGTAGCGAGAGAAAAGAGGTCGTTAATCTATTTAACATATCAGAGTAGAAGACATAAAGAACATGAAACATAAAATACCATTAACTTAGAAGCATGAATTCCAACAACATGATTGTAAAGAATTCTCCCTTCTTTATTAATGTCTCTTCCAGCAAGCACTGGTGTGTGATACAATGGTAGCTCCAGGGGAGCATTTAACTATCGAAAACCGAACAATGGAGCATTGAGCTCTGCAACTAAAATGAGAAATCACCTTTCTATTACTGTGGACAACAAAATCATCAATTTCACCAACCCTTGGAAATGGGCTGGTCTGGTTATTTATACACATTCTCTTCTAAACCCTAACCCTAACCCTATTTTACATCATGTTTCAATAAAATACAATATCTGGGGGCCGGTACTACCTGCGCCACCCTACAAAAGACCTTGAGATGGAATAGGCCTGACATGCCAGAAGAATAAGACAAGAATATATAGTAGAAGAATCGGCCTTGAGAAGAGAGCCGGGAAGGGGAAGGAAGAAAGTAGGTTCCCCAAAGATCGAGGCTACATGCCTCATAAATGGAAAATGTGGTGTCCTGTCTCCAATGCGCTAGGTGTACCTCTGAATGGAACCTCAAGAAGACCAATGTCAGAAAACCAACTATTGAATTGACGCCCCCTTGATGTAGCTAACTACCTTCTGAAAGCCTTTATTAACCGCTCCTGAAAGTGACCGGTCGGCCTCGGGGACCAGGACGTGGATCACTCGAAAGAATACAAAATTTGGGATCCGGGACTCCAGGATCTGGGAACTTACATCCCCAAAAGAATAAATAATATTGAATATTTGAGTTTTCTCCGGCCCTTGGAGAAAGCTCAAGGTTGTTTATTATCATTGAAATCCTGGAGGAGGCGGGAGATGCCATCTTCATCTATATCTTTCACGCTGGCCCTTCGGTACTTAGCCACTTGAATTTTCTCCCCCAGGTCCAGAACATTCTCCTTAAACTCATCGTCCATTTTTGCCACATCATGACCACTAAGTACCATGCGAGTTAATTTTTCCATTTGGGCACCATCCATCCCCTCTGGGGATTGATACCGAGACTTCATTATTTCATCAAAACTCCCCAAAACTGAATCCTCTGGCGTGCATGTATCTATACTGAGGGGGTCAATCCTGGAAGTCTTTGCTACAAAAGACTTATATAAATTGAAAGAATATTTTACCGCATTGACTTTTTCGTGTAGAGTCCCCACCAGTTGCTTGGTTACCTCCAATGTGACGTCAAGTTTGGAGTGTTGGGTCCTCACAAAATCAAATGACTCATCCCCTAGAATTCCGGACTCAGAAATTACTTCCTCTCCCAGGCTAAGGAGTTCTTCAAGCTCCACCTTCCATGCTTGATAATTCTTGATATCACCCTCCCACAGGTCAATAAGAGTCTCCGCCTGGTGTATAACATGCCGGGCCGTGTACAAGTCTGGGAGGGTGGATACCAGGAAACGCTGGGTGTTTCCTATTTGCAGGGCGACCCACTCATCCACTGCCTGGGCCTTCTTGTTCATAATTTGTAGGGAATCTATATCGCTCTATGGTAGATCTTTAGAGGTGGAAGCCTCCGGAGGAGCGACGTTGATAGGTCGGGCCAACTCGGTAAGCAACCCCATAAGGTTTGCATTTTTTGCCTTTTCTGCTTTGAGCCTTTGGGCTTCCTTTTCATAATGGGCCTCTACTATCCTAGCTACCTCCTTTAGAAAATCCACCTCACCCTATTTTCCTCTTTTTCCCAGCGATACCTCTGTAATGCTGTAATCTTCGGGCTCTGCGGTTGCTTCATCGGTGTTTGGGGGAGGTGTTGCCACAACGACAACTGTTTCTCCGCTGGCCCGATTCAAAAAGTATGAACCGTCTGGGCTTTCTTGGCCTTCGGTGGGGCCTGGACCTGGGTCATCATTTCGGCCAGGGAGAGAGGAGCTCCAGGAGTGGATGGAGCTTTTCTCTTCCTGCTCTCTATTAACCACTGAGGCGACAGGGGTGGCTTTTCTGCCAGAGTCTGTTCTCTTGGTTCTTCCCTGGTGTCCTATGGTTGCTCCTCCTTAGTGGTGGGGGCCTCATTTTCCCCTTTTCCTATGTCTTCTTCTTTATCAACATCTTCCTCAGCAACATCCATCTCCTCAGCCTTATCCTCTGTGTCCATTGCTTCGTCTGGACTTTTGTCAGCTTCCTCGGGGATTTCCTCTTCATGTTTCTCTTCTAGTTTCTCGGCCTCTACCGCCGGGGCCTCTTCTTCTGTTGGCATATCTTTTGGCAGTAATGGAGGTACTGGGTTGAGATTTAGAGTTTGGGCCACGGTAATTACCTGCCCGAAAGTCGCTCCCGGGAGTGGCGCTTGGAACGTGGCGGCTGGGGTTACGGTTGTTCCCAAAGGTCCGGTTCCCCCAGCAGATGTTGTTTGTTCACCTTGCCTTTGTTGGTCCACCCCTGGACCCTGCATTTATTGAGCCTAAGAGGCAATCTCCAGCTCTGGCCCCCTTTCTTCTACCTGCTTTTCCTGCTCCCGCGCAGGTTCTTGTTCAGGAGCTTCTTGCTCTGCAGCTTCTTGTTCTGCCCCTAGGACTTCTATTTCTGAGACTTCTATCCCTACCTATCTGGTGTCCCCCTGTAGATTTCCAAACTCGTTAGTTGCAAAGACATCATCAAATTCCTCTTGCGTAGGGGGACTGGCTGGGACTTCGGCAGGCTCTGTTTCCTTCTCTGGCTCCGAGGAACTGGAAGAGAGGATTTCTACTTGTTGGCTCTGGGACGTTCCCAACCCCGGCTCTACCTTAGGATTTTTGTTAAGCCTTTTATTTCTTTGGGTAACCAAAGGTGGCCCCGCATCCCTTATTATTGTTGCTTCTGTTGGATCCACCCCCGTTGCCTTCACCATTAAGGCTGCCAGCGACGGGGAGGAAGAGGGACGAATTGGCCTAGCCATTAGCACCGAAGTGGCTAGCCATGTGATTAATTTCTCCCTCATTTGTTAGGAGGCTGCCACTGACTGATTTATTTGTTCCTTTATGGGGACTTCTTGCATAGGAGGGGTCGTGTCTATTCCTTTTCCTTTATTCGCTCCCTGCGAAGAAGTCCCGGCCCCCGGAGTTAATCTTGGTGCCGGCTAGGTTGCTCGGTGGGTACTTCCGGGGCACACCCTCTTGAAGTAGGCATGACTTCGCTCGACCACCTCTTGGGTGAAGTCCTCAATTGTAGGCCCTTCCTGGGCATCCCAATTTATAGGTGGGAGGGTCATTGTATCTATCCCCTTTGCCTTGTACTGGGGATCGATAGTGGGGGCGGCGTCTGAGAAGTCCTCCGGAAACCTCTGGAGCTTCAACCTATGCATCATGCCTACCGTCATCCTGACATAGTGCCATATCCACACCTCAACATCATCCTAGAAATCTACCCAAAAATCCTCCATATGGTCGCGATGGGGCTCTGAAGCCTGGGGAAGTGCCGCTGCAATCTTACCGTGTGGATCAAAATTTTTTTGCGCCAAGTAAAATTATTTCAAGTTGAAGCTTTTTAGTTCATTATCCACCTCTTTTGCAGTGGCCAGGCTGCATGAGTAGTTCCCACAGATGATTGGGAATGGAGTATTGGGTATCTTTTTCAAGGCAAAGAGTGCATGCACCTCCATCATCTGCCTGCAGTATTCCAAGAGCACGATCTTGTCCCAACAGTGTTTGGGTAACAAGTAGGGTATCTCGGAGAAGCCAGCGACCCTAATATAGGTGTGTTGTTGGAATTGGATGTAGTAATGTCCATAATTCTGGACCAAATTCATCGCCTCTAAGGATAGGCGGTATCCTGCGTCCTGGGTGGGTATTAGCAGGTGATAGTAAACGAACGCATCATTTACTCAACAAAAGCTTGAGAAGCTGGCCTCCCATTGAACCTGTGGGAAATAGTCCCACGGTACCTTTTGTCCTGGGCCAATCCCAAGCACACCGTCTATAATTAGCCCATGGGTGTGGGGCCTCTGCTACGCCAGGGCCCAAAAAACATAGGAAGTCATATAAAACTTCTTCTTCCTAGCTAGTTGAAGGAACTGGGAGTCGACATGGTTAGAAATTATGGCTTCCTAGTCGAAGTATCCTCCCTTGGTGGAGATGCCGAAGAGGAAGTAATACATCCATCTATCGAATTCTTGGGTAGAGGGCTGCCCAAAGACCCGGGCCAAAGCTATCATTCCCATCCGAATGCTCTCTTTGAACTCAGACTTGGGAATTTCTATCTTCATCCTCTTGGGGTCCCTCTTTGGAACCTTGAGCCAATGGGTATTCATATATACCCGGGTGGCATCCTCCAGCTGTGTGAATTGGGCCAAGGCATCTGACCTTGTGACCACTAAAGCCTTGGTGAATTGAGGGATCCCTAGACCCACCTGGAATGTGTCTGGGTCAAGAGATACCAAAGGAGTAGGGTACCCGGTTGGTTCTGCGGCTGCTAGCATAACAGCCCAAATAGAAGAGTTGTAATTGGTGGCAAGCGTTAGGATAATCTCTGGAGATTATACAAAGCATGGGAAACAAGCCACCTTGAGGATTCTGGAGTCCCTGACATTGATTTCCAGCTGATCTCCAGCCTGTCGCTGGATGTACATGATTTTCACTAAGGCCTGCATTTCTGGCCATGTCCCGATGCTGGTGTCAATAATAAGCTTTACTTTGGACTCAATCTTTGAGCCCACAATAACACTGTCTTGCATGAACTTCATGGTTAGGGGCATTTTATCCAGGGCCTTTTCCATTTTGGATTTTACCGCCGCCCTGGTAGCCGTCGTGGAAGGTAGCTCTAGACTTCCGGGTGGAGAGGACGTAGATGCTTCAGACATGCTTGGGAAGTGAACTCTGAAAACATGTAAGGCAAAGCAACCATCAGAATGTATTAACAAATAAATATTTTGGGGTCCGGAGATCTTACCACCGTGATGCCTTCTTTTCCTGAAAAGTTAGTTTTATTCAAAAAGAACCGAAAAGCATACGCATCACATGAACTTAAGATTTTTACTAAAAATCTGGGTCTGAGAATTTTATCACACTTGGTAAAGACATGGGATGGATGATGGTAGGAGACCTGGAGCCCAGAGAAGTAACCATTGGTGAGGATGTGAAAAGGCAAACCATCAAGCCCACGTGGGTGCCACATGCATAGGTATTAAATAGGAGTTATGGTGATGACGGCGGAGCCAACTATCTGAACACGTGAAAAGTGAAGGCCACTTGGCTGGAATTGATTGCACACATGGGACATAAATGAGGGTCTAGCTGGTTTTACAGAGGAGAGAGAAAACCACCTGTTTGAAACCGGCCGAGAGCTGAGTTTCAAACAGGTGGTTTTTTGCCCTGAAACAAACTTACGGGCAGAAAAATAGCAACACAGGAAACTCAACCACTTAGCTAAGCTACTCAGAAGGATATACATAAAATACATGAAGAGATGAGGGATATATACATGGGAACGAAAGGATATACAACCAATATACACAAACTTACACATATGTACACTGCAGAAAGATGTCCGCAGGAAACCAGGCAAGGCACAAAGTATACACAGCTTTATACATAATCTACAAACCAGCTACTTCTGTGTAGAGGGCGGACAACCCTCTAGCAGAGTCGACCCACCAACGGGTGGCAAAACTAGAAAATAGGAAACAAATGAAATAGAAAGACAACAAACAAACAAGCGATGAAGAAGAAACACCAGGCAAATGAAAAGAAAACTGGCGGGAATAGAGACACCAACCTGAGAATTCCGAACGGTGGAGGAAAGGAGGAAGTTACCATGGGATCTCTACAATAGCTACAGCTATCAAACGATCACAACCGCCACCACGAAGCACTCACAATCGCCTAGGAAAGGATGGAAGTGTTAAGCACTAATTATCGCTAACTTTCTGCAAATCGCTCTATAATCACTCTAAAATTGCTCTGAGTGCTTGATTGTTTTAATCACGGTAAATGTGAAAGTGATAGATAACATCTATTTATACCCATGGTAAAAATGCAATCCTCCTCCTCCCAGCAATCTCCAGACAAGCAAACCTCCGGACCTCAGGCCTGGGGATTCTCCGTGATGATCACCTTTCGGCATTCATAGCGAAGAATCCCAGAGTCCAGAATCTGACTCCCAATGAAGAATGACCTCCGGGACCAGAGTCCTGGAGAAGGAAAACCAACCAAACAAAACACAACAACAGGGAAGAAAACCCCAGAGAAAGAAAACAAAGGGAGAAAGACAAGGCAAGAGCTGCAAGCAAAAACAAACAAAAGAAAAAAAAAGGGGGGACCCAACATTTTGCACACAAAATGTAGGGACGGGGATGCAGGGCATAACACACTGATATTATCACAATAGATAATCACTGGTTCTGAGATCTTCATATGCATACCTTCCAGCAACTGCTTGATCCATGCAATATTTGAGCAGTTTGCAGCAGCAACAACATACTCTTCTTTTGTAGTAGACTGAGAGATGCATCATTGCTTCTTGCTAATCCATGTGACAAGTCTGTCACCGATAAAGAATGCTCCTCTAGTTGTGCTCTTCCGGTCATCAAGATTTCTAGCCCAATCAGCGTCGGTAAAAACTTTTAGTTCAAATTTTCCTTCTCTTCTATACCATAAGACAAATTCCTCAGTATTCTTCAGATATCTTAAGATTCTCTTCACAACAGTCATATGTGATTCCCTGGGGTTAGTAGAAAATCTAGCAACAATTCCTACTACATGTGCAATATTTGGTCTAGTGTGTACAACATACATGAGTTTTCCTATCATTGATCTGTACAAAGTTTGATTTACCTATGTTGTCTTGTCTTCCTTTGCTAATTTGCATCCAGTAGCCATCGGTGTTCCAACAGGTTTGGAATCTTCCATCTTGAATATTTTTAGGACCTTTTTTATGTATTTGGACTGTGTAATGAAAATACCTTCACTTTTTTGAATGATCTATAGACCAAGAAATAAATTGATCTCTCCAAACATAGACATCTCAAACTCTTTTCTTATTTCATCAGCAAATGATTTGCATAGCACATCATTGCCTCCAAATATGATATCATCAACAAATATTTCAGCAATCAAAGTGTTAGCATTAGTATCTTCTTTCAAATAAAGATTACTATTTTCACTAGTCCTTATGAATCCAATACTTATTAGATAGGAATGAAGTCATTCATACAAGGCTTTGTGAAGTCTACATACCATTTTCCTCTTGTCTGGATCCACAAACCCTTCTGGTTGTTCAATGTATACCTCTTCTTCAATAATTCCATTTAGAAATGCTGACTTGACATCCATTTGATATACTTTGAATCCTTTATATGCAGCATAAGAAAGTATTATTCTTACTCCTTCTAGCCTAGCAATGGGTGCAAAAGTTTCTCCATAGTCTATACCTTCCTCTTGTGCATACCCCTTGCATACTAGTCTTTCTTTATTCCTTGTGACTTCTCCATTCTCGTTCAGCTTATTCCTGAATATCCATTTAGTACTGATGACATTCTTGTCATCTAATCTTGGCACAAGTGACCATGTTTTGTTCTTCTCAATCTGTTCAATCTCATCATTCATAGCACTTATCCATTCTTCATTATCTAGTGCAGCATTGACATATTTTGGCTCAAACTCACAAATTAAGCAATTTGAGTTT
>MU224206.1:3255676-3290790 GCA_018584345.1 Thuja plicata
GAATAGGTTCAATTTGATTTTTGATTTAAAACTATATAATTAATTGATTAAAATCAATTATATAATTTTGATTGATCCTTTTAGGCTTATATTTGATTATTTGATATCATTATTAATTAATCCTTTGTTTTAACTTGATTTTGTCCATTTTGATGAATAAATGCCTATTTGAATTGATTTTGGTCCATTTTGAAGCATTTTGAAGCATTTGGCTGAGATTTGCATATTTGGTTGATTCTAGGACACTTGCCCAGTTTTACATGTCTACAATATGTGGGAGCACAATATGCATGCATGACATGCTCTTCTCCAAACTATTGGTCAGAAGAAAGCCAAAGACTATATATTTACTGAGAAGATCCTCTCCTCTAAACTGAGATCTTTCAAACTTGACAGTCAATCCAATCCCTTTGATTTTAACCTTATCCCTATTGTTTCTAGGGTGAGGGATGAGCTTAGACAAAAACAACATGTTAAAGTCCGGGGAGCCTGTATTAGATCCCGTTCTCACTGGCTCCAGTATGGTGACAGGGGCTCCAAATGTTTCTTTAATCTTCTTAAACAAAAACATTCTAATGAAGCTATAAATAGGCTTGTTGTTGATAACATTGAAATTGACAATATGTATGGGATTAAAGAGGCCTTTGCCTTGTTTTACCATAACCTTTTTACTTTTGAGGATACTAAGGAGATCATTTCCCTCAGAGAGGACTATAGAACCATCATTCCCAATAGTATTTCCTTCCAGGAGTCTGAAATTCTTGGACAAAGCATCTGTATGGTGGAGATTAAAAAATCCATTAATACCTTAAAGAATGACAAGGCTCTTGGACCCTGTTGACGAGGTTTTGCTGACCGGGTCTGCCAACAGTCATAAGTTGTCACTGGGTACCGGAGGTACTGGCCAACTCCGCCTGCAAAGGTTATCCGGGGAAGTTAGATTCCCCGGGCCTTCAAGCACCTAGGTGTCGGGTCACGACGGTGCGGGGATTGGTTGGGAGAAGTGACTATTTTCGAGGGGGATAGCTGGTTTCTTCAACTCGTTCTCTCTGGAGATTCAATGAGGTGAGGTTTCTCCTAGCATTCTACACTTAGAAAATAAAATTAAAAAAAGATCCTATTGGGTTAGAAACTCTTTGTCTAACTATAGTTATGTTTAAACATTCAAGACATTGATAATACTCTGATATACTACACTAAATACCAAAGAAATGCACAACCATCAGCTAGTATTTTATCAGTAGCGAGGGAAAAGAGGTCGTTAATCTATTTGACATATCAGAGCAGAAGATGTAAAGAACATGAAACATAAAATACCATTAACTCAGAAGCATGAATGCCAACAACATCATTGCAAAGAATTCTCCCTTCTTCATTAATGTCTCTTCCAGCAAGCACTGGTGCGTGATACAATGGTGGCTCTAGGGGAGCATCTAACTATTGAAAATGGAACAATGGAGCATTGAGCTCTACAAATAGAATGAGAAATTTCCTTTCTATTAATGTGGACAGAAAAATCATCAATTTTGCTGACCCTTGGAAATGGGCCGGTCTGGCTATTTATACACGTTTTCCTTTTAACCCTAACCCTAACTCTATTTTACATCATGTTTCAATAAAATACAATATCTGGGGGCCGGTACTACCTGCGCCACCCTACAAAAGACTTTGAGACAGAATAGGCCTGACACATCAGAAGAATGAGACAAGAATATACAACTGAAGAATTGGCCTTGAGAAGAGAGCCAGGAAAGAGAAGGAAGAAATTTGATCCCCGAGGATCAAGGCTACATGCCTCATAAATGGGAAATGCGGCACCCTATCTCCAATGCGCTAGGTGTACCTCTAAACGACGCCTCAAGAAGACCATCTTATCAGGAAACCAACTGTTGAGTCGACACCCCCTTGATGTAGCCAACCACCTTCTGACAGCTTTTATTAACCGCTCCTGATAGTGACTGGTTGGCCTCGGGGACCGGGACATAGATCACTCAAAAGAATACAAAATTTGGGATCCGAGACTCTGGGATCTAGGAACTTACATTCCCAAAAGAATAAAGAATACCAAATTTTTGGGTCTTCTCCGGCCTCTAGAGAAAACTTATGGTTGTTTTTTATCATTGAAAGCCTGGAGGAGGCGGGAAATGCCATCTTTGTCTACATCTTTCAGGCTGGCCCTTCGGTACTTAGCCACCTCAATTTGTTCCCCCAGGTCTGGAACATTATCCTTAAACTCATCGGCCATTTTTGCCGCGTTATGGCCACTAAGTACCATACGAGTTAATCTCATCATTTGGGCACCATCTATTCCCTCCGGGAACTGATATCGGGACTTCATCATTTCATCAAAACTCCCCAAAATTGAATCCTCTGGCGTGCATGTATCTGTACTGAGGGGGTCAGCCCCGGAAGTCTTTGCTACAAAAGACTTGTATAAATTGAAAGAATATTTTATTGCATTAACTTTCTCGTACAGAGTCCCCACCAGTTGCTTGGTTACCTCCAATGTGAGGTCAAGTCTGGAGTGTTGGGTTCTCATGAAATCAAATGATTCATCCCCCAGAATTCTGGATTCCAAAATCATTTCCTCTCCCAGGCCAAGGAGTTCTTCAAGCTCTACCTTCCATGCTTGATAGTTTTCAATATCACCCTCCCACAGATCAATAAGAGTCTCTGCCTGGTGTAGAACATGTCGGTCCATATATAAGTCTAGGAGGGTGGATACCAGGAAATGCCAGGTGTTTCCTATTTGCAGGGAGACCCACTCGTCGACTGCCTGAGCTTTCTTCTTTATTGTTCGCAGGGAGTCTATGTTGCTCTGCGGTAGATCTTTAGATGTGGAAGCTTCCAGAGGGGCGGCGTTGATAGGTCAGGCCAGCTTAGTAAGCAAACCCATAAGGTTTGAATTTTTTGCCTTTTCTATTTTGAGCCTTTGGGCCTCTTTTTCATAATGGGCCTCCACTACCCTAGCTGCCTCCTTTAGCAATTCCACCTCGCCCTGTTTTCCCCTTTTTCCCAGTGATACCTCTGCAATGTTGTAATCTTTAGGTTCTGCAGTTGCTTCATCGGTGTTTGGGGGAGGTGTTTCCACAACGGCAACTATTTCTCTGCTCAGCCTGGTTCAAAGAGTATGAACCATCCAGGCTTTCTTGGCCTTTGGTAGGGCCTAGACCTGAGCCATCATTTTGGCCAGCGAGAGAGAAGTTCCGGGAGTGGACAGAGCTTTTCTTTTCCTGCTCTCTACTAACCACTGAGGTGGCAGGGGTGGCTTATTTGCCAAAGTATGTTCTCTTGGTTCTTCCCCAGTATTTTGCGGCTGCTCCTCCTCAGTGGTGTGGGCCTCATTTGTCCCTTTTCCTGTGTCTTCTTTGTCAGTAATATCCTCAGCAACATTCATCTCCTCAGCCTTGTCCTCTGTATCTATTTCTTTGTCTGGACTTCTGTTGGCTTCTTCGGGGATTTCTTCTTTGCGTTTCTCTTCTTGTTGCTCGGCATCTACTGCCGAGGCTTCTTCTTCTATCGGTACATCCTTTGGTAATAGTGGGGGTACTGGGCCAAGATTTAAAGTTTTGGGCCGCGGTAATTACTTGCCCAAAGGTCGCTCTCAGGAGTGGCGCTTGGAATGTGGCGGGTGGGGTTACGGTTATTTTCGAAGGTCCGGTTCCCCCAGCTGATGTCATTTGTTCATCCTGCCTTTGTTGGTCCACCCCGGGACTCTGCACCTCCGGAGCCTCGGAGGCAATCTCTGGCTCTGCTTCCTTTTCCTCTATCTTTTCCTCCTGCTCCTGCGTAGGCTCTTGTTCCGCAGCTTCTTGTTCTGCAGCTGGGACTTCTACTTCTATTTTTTTGCTGTCCCCCTGCAGGTTCCCAAACTCGTCGGTTGCAAAGACATCATCAAATTCTTCCTGCGAGGGCGGACTAGCTAGGACTTCGGCAGGCTCTGTTTCTTTTTCCAGTTCTGGGGAACTGGAAGAGAGGATCTCTATTTGTGGGGTCTGGGACGTACTCAACCCTGGCTTTGCCTTAGGCTTTTGGTTAAGCCTCTTCTTTCTTTGGGTAACCAAGGGTGGCCCTACATCCCTTATTGCTTCTTGTTCAGTTGGATCCACCCCCGTTGCCTTTACCATTAAGGCTGCCAATGATGGAGAGGAAGGGGGACGAATTGGCCCGGCCATGAGCACTGGAGTGGCTAGCCGTGTGATTAACTTCTCCCTCATTTGTTGGGAGGCTGCCACTAACTACTTTATCTATTCTTTTATGGGGACTTCTTGCGCAGGAGGGGTTGTATCTATTCTTTTTCCTTTATCTACTCCCTGCGAAGAAGTCCCGGCCCCCGGAGTTAATTTTGGTGCTGGCTGGGAGGCTTGGCGGGTACTTCCAGGGCACACTTTCTTAAAGTACATGTGACTTTTCTTGACCACCTCTCGGGTGAAGTCCTCAATTGTAGGCCCTTCCTGGGCATCCCAATTTATAGGTGGGAGGGTCATTGTATCGATCCCCTTTGCCTTGTATTGGGGATTGATTGTGGGGTCAGCGTCTGAGAAGTCCTCTGGGAACCTCTGGAGCTTCAATCTTTCCATCATTCCTGTCATCATCCTGATGTAGTGCCAGCTTCGTACCTCCACATCATCCTGGCAATCTTCCCAAAAATCCTCCATGTGGTAGTGATGAGGCTCTGAAGCCCGGGGAAGTGCCGCTGCAATCTTGTCGTGCGGATCAAAAATTTTCCGCGCAAAGTAGAATTCTTCCAAGTTGTAGCTTTTTAGCTCATTATCCGCCTCTTTTGTGGCGGCCGGGCTGCATGAGTAGTTCCCGCAGGTGATTGGGAATGGGATATTGGTTACCTTCTTTAAGGCAAAGAGTGCATACAACTCCATTATCTGCCTACAATATTCCAAGAGCATGATCTTGTCCCCACAGTGTTTGGGCAACAAGTAGGGTTTCCCGGAGAAGCTGGTGACCCTAATATAAGTATGTTGTTGGAATTGGATGTAGTAATGTCCATAACTCTAGACCAAATTTATCACCTCTATGGATAGGCGGTATCCTGCGTCCTGAGTGGGTGTGAGCAGGTGTTAGTAAACGAATGCATCGTTTACTCAGCAAAAACTTGGGAAGTTGGCCTCCCATTGAATCTATGGGAAATGGTCCCACGGTGCCTTTTGTCCTGGGCCAATCCCAAGCACACCATCTATAAGTAGCCCATGGGTGTGGGGCCTCTGCTGTGCCAGGGCCCAGAAAACATACGAAGTCATGTAAAATTTCTTCTTCCTAGCCAGTTGGAGGAACTAGGAATCGACATGGTTTGAAATTATAGCTTCCCAGTCAAAGTATCCTCGTTTGGTGGAGATGCCGAGGAGGAAGTAATACATCCATTTGTCAAATTCTTGGGCGGAGGGCTGCCCAAAGACCCAGGCCAATGCTATCATTCCCATCTGAATGCTCTCTTTGAATTCAGACCTGGGAATTTCTATCTTCATCCTCTTAGGGTCCCTCTTCGGGACCTTGAGCCAGTGAACGTTCATGTATATCCAAGCGGCCTCCTCCAACTACATGAATTGGGCCAAGGCATCTTCCCTTGTAACCATAGAAGCTTTGTCAAATTGAGGGATCCCCAGACCCGCCTAGAATGTGTCAGGGTCGAGGGACACCAGAGGAGTAGGGTACTCGGTGGGTTCTACGGCCGCGAGCATAACAGCCCAAATAGAAGAGTTGTAATTGGTGGCCATTTTCAGAATAAGCTCTGGAGATTGTATAGAGCATGGAAAACAAGCCGCCTTAAGGATCTTGGAGTCCCCGATACTGATGGCCAGCTGATCTCCAGCCTGTCACTGGATGTACATCATTTTTACTAAGGCCTGCATTTTTGGCCATGTCCCGACACTAATGTCAGTAATGAGTTTAACTTTGGACTCAATCTTTGAGACCATGATAACACTGTCCTGCACGAACTTCATGGTCAAGGGAAACTTCTCCAGGGCCCTTTCCATTTTGGATTTAACCGCCGCCCTGGTAGCCATCGCGGAAGGTAGCTCTGGACTTCCAGGTGGAGAGGATGCAGATGCTTCAGACATATTTGGGAAGTGTACTCTAGAAACCTGCAAGGCAAAGCGATCATCAGAACGTATTAACGAATAAATACTCCAGGATCCAGAGATCTTACAACTGTGACGCCTGCTTTTCCTGAAAAGTTAGTTTTATTCAAAAAAGAATCGAAAAGCACACGCATTACATGAACTTAAGATTTGACTGAACATCCAGGCCCATGAATCTTATCACATTTGGTAAAGACATGGGATGGGTGATGGTAGGAGACCTAGAGCCTAGAGAAGTGACCATTGGTGAGGATGTGTAAAAAGGCAAACTGTCAAGTCCACGTGGGCGCCACATGCATAAGTAATAAATAGGAGTTATGGTGATGACGGCGGAGCCAACTGTCCGAACACATGAAAAGTGAAGGCCACTTGGATGGATTTAAATGCGCACATGAGACATAAATGAGGGCCTGGCTAGTTTTACGGAGGAGAGAGAAAACTACCTGTTTGAAACCAGCCGAGAGCCGAGTTTCAAACAGGTGGTATTCCGCTCTGAAATGAACTTACGGGCAGAAAAATAGTGACATAGGCAACTTGACCACCCTGGTAAGCTGCCTTGAAGGATATACATAAGATACACATGAAGAGCTGAGGGATATATACATGGGAAACAGAAGGATATACAACCAATATACACTAGAATTTACACATACACACCGCAGAATGACATCTACAGGAAACTTAGAAAAGCATGAAATATACAGCTTTCTACATTATCTACATGCCAACCACACCTGCATAGAGGGCGAACAACCCTCTGGCAGAGCCGACCCACCAATGGGTGGAAAAACCAGAAAAAGAAAACAAACAGAACCGAAAGACAACAACACAAAAAAAAAAAGAGAGGGAACACCAGACAAACAAAAAAAATGGCGGGAAAAGGGACACCAACCTGAGAATGCTGAAAGGTGGAGGAAAGGAGTCACCATGGAAGCTCTACAACAACTACAGCTGCCAAATGATCACAACCTGCCACTATGAAGCACTCATAATCGCTTGAAAATGATGGAAGTGTTTAGCACCGATTGTCGTTAATTCTCTGCAAATCGCTCTGTAATCACTCTGAGTGTTTGAGTGCTTTAAACGCAGTAAATGTGAAAATGATAGATAACTTCTATTTATACCCATGGTAAAAAAAGTGATCCACCTTCTTCTAGCAATCTCCAGACAAGCAAACCTCCGGACCCCAGGCCCGGGGATTCCCCGCGACGATCACCTCTCGAACATCGTGGCAAAGAATCCTGGAGTCTGGAGTCTGGCTCCCGACAAAGAACAACCTCCGGGACCAGGGTCTTGGAGACAAGAAACTGACCAAACAAAATGTGACAATGGGGAAGAAAACCTCGAAGAAAGAAAACAAAAGGAGAGACAAGGCAAGAGCCACAAGCAAAAACAACAACAAAAAGGGGGACCCAACATTTTGCACACAAAATGTAGGGACGGGGATGTAGGGCATAACAGACCCGACAGTCTGCCTGTGGAGTTTTATAAAGCCAATGTTGGATGGATTTGTAATGACCTGTATGACATCTATGATAAATCTTATGCCAAAGGCACTTTGGGCATTTTTATTAATAGAGGTATCATTAAATTGATCCCTAAGGAAAGGGACAAGGCTCTTATTAAAAATTGGTGCCACATTACCCTCCTTAATGTTTCTTATAAAATCTTGGCCCTCAGACTTGAGAACATACTGCCCAAGTTTATATGATCTACCCAAACTGGATTTATTAAGGGGAGATATATCCTCGAGAACCTCATAACCAGCTGGGAAGCTATGAACTAGGCCAAGACTTCCCAACAAAATCTGCTATGCTTTTGCTAGACTTCGAGAAATCCTATGACAGAATTGAATGGGGTTTTATCATCATGATGCTTGAGGCTTTTGGATTCCCTAAAGTTTTCTACAATTATATTAAGTTATTGCTCAATGATGCATCTACTCAAGTGGATGTTAATGGCTCATTATCTTACTCTTTCTCTATGGGAAGATCCATTAGGCAAGGCTGTCCCCTAGCCCCTACTCTTTTTGTGATTGCCTCTGATGCTATTTCTTACATTCCTAGAGACAATTCCCTCTCCCCTGCGGTCAAAGGCATCACCTTGCCCAATAAATATAACCTTATCAATTGTCAATTTTATGATGATACTAATATTTTCTTTGAAATGTATGAAGATAATTTTGATGTTCTGCAAAATAAACTTAACTCCTTCTGTTCTATATTGGGTGCTTGATTATCCCAACCAAATTCCATGTGCCTTGGTTGGGATGATCGACCACCTGATTAGTTTTATAAGTCTGATTTTCAGTGGGGTGGCCCCCATAAAATTGTTCTTTATCTGGGCATACCCTTTTCTGTTGAGCCATCACTTAAAGATATGTGGTTTTGGGTAAAGGACAAGATTACTAAAAAATTAGATAAATGGTATAACAGATCCCTATGATTAGCTGGTAGGGTTCAAGTTTGTCAAAAGATTCTTTCATAATATAATATCTACTACTCATCTACTTGGATGTTTAATAATTATCAAATTCTGAAGATACAGAAGGCCATTAGAAACTTTCTTTGGTCTGATGGTAAAGGTAATAAGAAGTTTCATGCTGTTAAATGGGATTGGTGTCACATTGACAAGCACCTTGGGGGCTGGGATTAAAAGATCTCAAGTCTCAGGGGATCACCCTGGCTGCCAAGTGGATCTTTTACTCTTTGGATGGAGATGAACCATGGAAGGTTCTTATTAGATGTAATATTGAATGTGGTCTCCTCAGAGGGATAAATCTTGGAAATATGTCACATTTAGTGACCTAATTACTAGAGTCTTTCCTATCACTGTTTAGTGATCTACTATTTTTAAAACTATTTGGAAGGCCTAGGAGTCTATTAAATTTTTTATATCTAATAAGACCTTCCAGGATAATAACCATCTGTATGGTGAAATGTTGATTTGGTGGAATCTCCACCTCTCAAGTAAACCCCTTGCATTATCCCAAGGTTACTCCGCTAATATATGGAATAATATGGGTATCTCTCAACTTATAGACCTCTTTGAGATAGACTTCCTTATTGTTTGGGAAGAGCTCATAAACAGATCCAACATACCTATGTCCCAAAAGAAAACATACAGTATGATTGTCAAAGCTTGTGAGGATCTCCCTTCTACCTGTCATGTTGACTCTCATAGGTTTCTGGATATCAAATGGCCTAAGGGTACCACTGTCTCTAAAATTAAAGCCAAGAACATATATTGTATCTTGAGTGACAACACTGACATTATTAAGCATGTCAATAAATTCTGGTATACTAATTTGGAGGTTAATTGGTGGAAGAAACTCTTTAATAGTTTGTGGAAATCTCCTATTGACCCTAAAATTAGATGTTTCTAATAGCTTATGCTTCTCAACAGACTTTCATTAAGAAGATACCCCTCATATACGGAACTCTATAGCATATGCATGCTCCCTGACTCCTGCAGACATATTCTTTTTTATTGTAAATTTGCTAAATAAATTTGGTGTATGTTTGGTATCACTTATCCTAAATATCTTAATATATTTGAAATTATTAATGGGAATATTCATGGTTTAAATAAAGATACTAATCTAATATGGAGCATTTTGTCTTCTAACATTCTTTGGCAGATTTGGAAATGCAGAAATGAAGAGAGGTATCAGGACACTCCTAGAACCCTTACTGAGTCTTTTCGAAAACTCATATACTTTAAATTTTCTTCGCAGGTTGTATCAACATGCTAATTGAGAGGGAGGAGCTTAAAAGGTTCCTCCAAATGGGACACTTCACCATGTTTGTGTTTGAAATGAAAGATGGTTATGAATGACGAAGGCATATGGACAACCTGGCCATCTTTGAGAAGACCGTGAAGAGACTCCATAAGGAGATTAGAAAGAACAAGAATGCCACTGATGACCAGATATACATGCTGACCCAAATCTAGTCAAAGAAAAGCATTGTCTGGATGGAAGGGTCTATGGGGTGGACTGCCTGGATGGAAACCCATGATGATATTCTGCACTAGTTTCTATTTATGCTTTCCTTAGTTTTTCTATGTATTTAATCCTCTGATACTATGACTTACTCCGTGTGAGGCTCTGCCTTCGATTTTGTATACTTCAATTTTTTTTTGATACCCTTATAGTTAATATAAAAAAAAAGCATGATGAACAGTTGTAAAATTACCTTAGAGTTTTTTATGAATCCTAAGGGCCCATTGTAATAGTTAGGATTAGGATTGGTAAGCTTTTGAAGGATCATCGGTTATCAATGTATCTAGCTGCGGCTAGCGGGGGGTAATTTTAGTTGTATTATATATTTAAACTTCATACTCTTATTTTGTATTATCAAGCAAGGATCAAAGTTTTTCTTTCTGGTTCTTTTCTTCAGGAGCTCTTTGAACCAGTTTATATTAATAAAATATTATATAAAGTGGCACTACCACCTTTTAAAAAAAATAATAATAATTAATTTTGATGTTTGTATATGTAGACATACAACTTGTCCTATTTTTATTAAAAAATATCAATCTTTATTTTTGTTAAGACAAATTTTTATGTTGTTGAGTTCTTTCCAATCAATTACAATTATTCCTATAATCGTTAGACACTTCTCAAACAAATATAATAAAATGGAGCAAAATAATTAATAATTACACATAAGAAAAAATACTTAATAATTTTTTCAATTTAATTTAGTTTGTTAAAATTTGATATAGACCTTCACTTATAAATAAAAAAATCGACCTTAAATTTTTGTATATATTACCACTCCTAGACTGAAAGTGTGATAAAGATTAAATCTTAACAAGTTTTAAATAAAGTAAGAACATTGCTATTTTATTATATATAGGCAATGAAATTTATTTCATGTTGTTATAATCTCATAGTTATTTTTATTGATGTTAATTTTCATAATCTTAAATTCTTTCCAATTAAAAATCTTTATAATTCTTGGATACTACTTAATAAAATATAAAATAGATTTAATTTATTAATATTGATATGTATTGTAACTTATAAAAAAAAAATTTAAATTATAAACACAAAAATAAAAGTTTATTAGTATTTTTTCAATTTTTAAGATTTAATTTACATTTTTACTTATACACTAAAAATTTAATAAAGGATCAAACTTTTGACGGGTCTTGCATATTATCATGACCTATATGTTTGTAAAATAAGAAAATATACTTCTAATCATTTTAAATTTAGATAGTTAAATTATTATTATATTTACTTTTGGGATTTAAATATTTATACTATCTGTATATATATTTTTAATAGTATAATGAACATATTTATGTCATTTTTCATTTAGTTTTGGTCCCATTTTGATGGGATTGTTAAAGGAATCATATTCTAGTTTTTATCTCATGACTAAATCATATAATAGAGTGTGAAGCTTATAGTGACATTTGAACATACTTTAGTAGTACTAAGTGGACCATTTATGTCCATGAGAAATAAATTATTATAAACCATTACTTATAAAATATAGAATGTCTAAAAAACTATATGATTAAATCTGAATTAAATATAAGATACTTTAACAACATTTCTTTACAACATTTATTTAAAAAAAGTGAAAGCTAATAAGAGGAAAACAAAACTATTAATTAGGTCAACTATCCCATATAAGCCTTTTCAATTCAGTTACAAAAGACATATTCGACATAAATAAATACTGATAAGTAAAACAATGTGCCTATGAAGTGACCAACCATTTGTTACAACATTGAGAATAGAAAGGGTTCTTGATTCAGTTTTAATGACTACAATTCAATGTCAATTATTTTAATTATTTCCTTCTTTTAGAAGCATTTTTTATTTGTTTTATTTATATTATTTAATAAATAATAGTATAGTATAAAGGTGCATTTGGATGGGACATTTCTAATCATGCTTCATTATCATCCTTCCTTCACATCATAATTGTTTTATTTTATAAAAGATTATAAATATTATGTTATGGCAAACACCTTTTTAGGTTCCCTCAAATCCTTTTCTCTAATGGCACTTGAAATGCTTAGGGAATAAGCACAAATAATAAATTATTCAGCACTACCTAGCTGACTTGGTTAGTGCCAATGTCAAATGCATTGGTGGGCATCTCCTTCTTAAACAAAGGGAATATTGCTTGGCCGCCTCACATCATCTGGTTAACTTGAGCATATGCTTCAACCATTTCCATTCATTTTGTTTTATTCTCTCTGGAATCATTTGTGGAATCTTATTCCATTCAATCTTGTGCATCTTCATCTTCCTCCTCTAGGTATCTTATTCCTTTGTATCCTCCCTCTATGTAATGTTTGGTATGGTCACTCAAAATTGTACTTGTTTTCTATAAATGGAAAATAATAATTATGATGCTTTTGTATATATAGATAATGTGTCTTGTAGACAATATAAAAATTGTGTAAATATTTTTAAATCAATGTTCAAATTAAATCTTATGATTATTGTGAATAAAAATGAAATCAAATCAAATATCATTTCAAAAAAATCTTAAATGATTCATATGAGACAATTTGTTGTATATTAATAAATGATAATTAGTAGATGTCTCTCTTATAGTCAATTTTATTCCATTCCAACTTCATTTTCCTTCTCCACATATCTTATTCTATTTAAACCTCTCCATCTACCCTCCTCCATCCAATGTTTGGTATGGGTCACTCAAACTTGTACTTTTATAAAAAAAAATTATCCTTATTATTATGTTCTCGTGTGCGAGAAATGTACCTTGTAGACATCATTAAAATTGTGTGAACATTTTCAAATTGATATTTTATATTAAATTTGATGATATATTATAAAGAAAATGAGAGATCATTTCAAAAATAATTAAAATAGTTTATGTGAAATACAATTTGTTTTCTAAAAAAATTGATGATTAGTAGATATCTCTTTTTGTCAATATTTGTAATTTCATATTTTTTTTCAATTAAATATATTCAAAGTTTTTGGGCACTTCTTAATAAAAATAACAAAATTAAAAACAAGAAATTGGAAAAAGTTAATATTAAAAATAATTAAATTAAATTAAATTTGTTTATTCTTTATTGTTTAATTATATACACACACGCTTTCATATTGAAATTTTGATACTAGTCAAACTTTCATAAATCTTCTATAAAAAGAAAAGATAAATATTTTAATTTTGATATTTTCATATTTAGACTACAATTTGTCTCATATTCATTTTATAATTATTTTTATTAAAGCAAACTTTTATATAGTTCAGTTCTTTCCAATCAATTATTCTTATAAGCTTTGGACACTTCCAAAAAAATTATAATAAGCTGAATTAAAATAATAAATAATTGCACATAAGATAAAATACTTATTAAAACTTTAATTTTTTCGATTTACATTAAAATTTGATATAGACCCTCACTTGTAATTTAAAAAAATGATCTTAATTTTTTGCATTTATCATCAGTCCTAGATTGAAAGTTTGATAAAAATCAAATTTTAACAAATTTTCAATAAAATAAGAGCATTATTCCATTCAAACCTTGCATCTCCCTCCTCCATCCTATGTTTGGTATGTGTCACTCAAACTTGTAATTATCTTTCTAAAAGAAAAATGATAATAATTACTGTTATTTTGTTCTTGTGTATATGGGCAATGTACCTTGTAGACATTATAAAATTTGTGTGAACATTTTTAAATTATCAATGTTTTAGATTAAT
Source organism: Thuja plicata (assembly GCA_018584345.1). Taxonomy (NCBI): domain Eukaryota; kingdom Viridiplantae; phylum Streptophyta; class Pinopsida; order Cupressales; family Cupressaceae; genus Thuja; species Thuja plicata. The sequence continues at coordinate 3,269,480 of MU224206.1, forward strand.
TTTGATGATATTCGCAACTTAGTTCCTCTGCCCGTCGCTCATAGACACCGCGTTCCAGGCCCCTCACTACTCCTCCTTTGGTGGGGGAAGAGATTCTTGGAGGCGCCACTTGACTTCTCCACCCCATGGTAGTTTTGTCGCGGCTTGGCTGTCTTCTCACACTACACCCGCCGCTCTGAGTGCCTATAGCTGGGCGAATGCTGACGGTGATTCCACATGGCCCACCTCTTCCAAAGGGTTTTCGTGGTTGGCTCCTGCAATTTCTCCGCCCAGAAAAGATAATGAGGAAGAAGATAAAGATAAATCTGATGAGTGATGGTCCCTCCCAGACCCGACTCCTAGCCCTGCTCATGTATGGGTCAGAAAGGATCATCCATATCCTCCCTCAGTTGGCATTGCTTTGGCCGCTTAGGGTGGTTTTCCTTTTGGGCTATGCCCATGTTTTTGATGAATAGTTGATTATGCCACTGTCGTCCAGGCTTTGTCCCGTGTGAACTTCATGGGGTGATCTTGTATCCCTTGTCTTTTTTTTGTGACTATGTGCTTTATATTATACTTTAATGGAAATGACTACTCATAAAAAAAAATTGATGATATATTATGAAGGAAACAAGATGTCATTTCAAATTTTTTTAAATTGTTTATGTGAAATGTGATTTGTTTTTATTTTAAAAAAAGATAATTAGTAGATATCTATGTTATTGCCAATATTTATAATTTTATATATTTTCAATTAAATATCTTCAATTGTTTTGGACCATTCGCAATAAAAATAACTAATTTAAAATAAAAAATTAAAATAAGTTAATATCATAAATAACTAAATTAAATTAATTTTTTTATGCTTCATTTTTTAATTATACTCACACACTTTTACTTTGAAAGTTTGATAGTAGTCAAACTTTCATAAATATTCTATAAAAAGCAAAAGTGAATATTTTAATTTTGATGTTTATATATGTAGACATACAATTTGTCTTATTTTTATTAAAAAATATCAATCTTTATTTTTGTTAAGACAAACTTTTATGTTGTTGAGTTCTTTCCAATCAATTATTCCTATAATCGTTAGACACTTCTCAAAAATAATAATAAAATAGAGCAAAATAATTAATAATTACACATAAGAAAAAAAACTTAATATTTTTTTTAAATTTAATTTAGTTTGTTAAAATTTGATATAGACCTTCACTTATAAATAAAAAATTTGACCTTAAATTTAAATTTTTGTATATATTATCACTCTTAGTGTGAAAGTGTGATAAGGATAAAATATTAAGAAGATTTAAATAAAGTAAGAACATTGCTATTTTATTATATGGAGGCAATGGAATTTATTCTATATTGTGATAATCTCATAGTTATTTTTATTGATGTCAATTTTCATAATCTTAAATTCTTTCTAATTAAAAATATTTATAATTCTCGGATAATATTTAATAAAATATAAAATAGGTTTAATTTATTAATATTGATATATATTGTCACTTATAATAAAATATTTAAATTATAAACGCAAAATTAAAAAGTTTATTAGTATTTTTTCAATTTTTAAGATTTAATTTACATTATCACTTATACACTAAAAATTTAATAAAGGATCAAACGTTTGACGGGTCTTACATATTGTCATGACCTATATGTTGGTAAAATATTAAAATATATTTATAATCATTTAAATTTTAGATAGTTAAATTATTATTATATTTATTTTCGGGATTTAGATATTTATACTATCTATATATATTTTTAATAGTATATAATGAGCATATTTATGTCATTTTTCATTTAGTTTTGGTCCCATTTAGATGGGATTATCATATTATAATTATCTATTGAAAAATATTAAAGGAATCATATTCTAGTTTTATTTGCACTTATTCATGGTTAATCCTATGCTTTTGTCATTTATCTCCTTGATAAGTAGGATATATTTTTCATAGAAAGTCAAATTGTGATATTGCTATCAGGATTCAACAATGTAATTTTTGAGTCAAATTCATTGACCCATGTTTCCTGAGTAGTAGTTCATAAAATGAGGTATCAAGCTAAGTAGGCTTAACCTTGGAGGAAACATCATGGTTAAGCGCACTTGAGTTGGAGTGTTAGGCCCAAAAGGAGGCAAACACAACTGAGAGGGGGGGGAGTGAATCAATTGTACACACCTAATAATTTTATTTTCACTTTAGCCACTTAGATTTGAAAGATAGACAATAATGCAAGATTTACAACATAACACAGAACAACAATATTTGTTCACGAGGAAACCCAGTTAAGGGAAAACCCCGATAGGAATCAAACCCACAAGATGAATATACTCAACTAAAAGTATCGCTCGGTCAAGATCAAAATAGAGAACAAATGGTGAACAAGAAACCACATGCTTACAACCCAATATGCAGGCTCACTGCCCAGAGCTCACTGCTCACAATACAATCACAAATCTGGCCCTCAGTCAGGTTCACCGATCTATCTTCAATTACAACAGGGTGGACATACAGTCCATTACAACTGAATTGGCAAATAACATCTCCAATGCCAATATAGTTTGAATGAAGTACAAACTCTGCCTTAAATGTAGAATACAAGTATCCACAATATTTATAATTTTATATTTTTTCAATTAAATATCTTCAAATTTTTTGGACACTTCTCAATAAAAATAACTAAATTTAAAAAAGAAATAAAAAATAAGTTAATATCATAAATAACTAAATTGATTTATTTTTTTATGCTTCATTTTTTAATTATACTCACACACACTTTTACTTTGAAAGTTTGATAGTAGTCAAACTTTCATAAATATTCTATAAAAAGAAAAAGTGAATATTTTAATTTTGATGTTTGTATATGTAGACATGCAATTTGTCCTATTTTTATTAGAAAATATCAATCTTTATTTTTGTTAAGACAAACTTTTATGTTGTTGAGTTCTTTCCAATCAGTTATTCCTATAATCGTTAAACACTTCCTAAAAAATATAATAAAATAGAGAAAAAGAATTAATAATTACACATAAGAAAAAATACTTAATAATTTTTTCAATTTAATTTAGTTTTATAAAATTTGATATAGACCTTCACTTATAAAACAAGAATTTGACCTTGAATTTTTGTATATATTATCACTCCTAGACTGAAAGTGTGATAAGGATAAAATGTTAACAAGTTTTAAATAAAATAAGAACATTGCTATTTTATTATATGCAGACATTGAAATTTGTTCCATGTGATAATCTCATAGTTATTTTTATTGATGTTAATTTTCATAATCTTAAATTCTTTCCAATTAAAAATCTTTATAATTCTTAGATACTACTTAATAAAATATAAAATAAGTTTAATTTATTAATATTGATATGTATTGTCACTTATAAAAAAAATATTAAAATTACAAACACAAAAATAAAAGTTTATTAGTATTTTTTCAATTTTTAAGATTTAATTTACATTTTCACTTATACACTAAAAAATTAATAAAGGATAAACTTTTGATGGGTCTTACATATTGTGTGTGAATAAAGTACACCTTCATGAAATTGATTTATTTAACTACAATTCTATGGAAGAATAATAAAAATTTAAACTAAGAATTGCAATTAAATCAATAAACATCTCATGGATCTCTATCTAAGCTTTGTTAATAGATCGCTCAGCCTTAATCTCTATCAATGACAATCCTAGAATGAGAAATTGATGATAGTAAATCCCTAATCTAGCTCAATTCTCTCAAAATTGCTATAATATGTAATCCAAATGCTCATAAAATGATCTTAATTCTCTCAATTTGCTATGAAATCTCTCAATATTGCTCAAGATGCTATGAAATTTATAAGAGGTTTGATGCTTTGTATTCAAATTTTCTAGGATATATTATGCTCTCAAAATGGATTCTATTTATAGGATTTTCCCAAGTGTAAGGGGTGGAATTACTTGATCATGATTAAGCCATGGTTGAGTGAGAGGCTTTCAAATGGTTTCAAATGGGGGGACAATTTAAATGATTCTCTCAAAGGTTTGGACAAAGAGACAAATTTGAGTGATTGAGATTGAAAGTTCAAAATGAGTGATTGAGATTCAAATTTAGGAGTGATCCATGTGCTTTGTGTTCTCAATTCCCATTGGTTGCTCATATTCATGTTGAAAGATATTAGAATTATTTAATTCAATCAATTAATTAAATTAGCCATGTAGGGATGAATAGGTTCAATTTGATTTTTGATTTAAACTATATAATTAATTGATTAAAATCAATTATACAATTTTGATTGATCCTTTTAGGCTTATATTTCATCATTTGATGTCATGGTTAATTAATCCTTTGATTTGATTTTATTTTGTCCAATTTGATTAATAAATGTCCATTTGATTTGATTTTGATCATTTTGATAAGATTTGATGAGATTAGGAGCGATTTGATAAAAATTTGTAGATTTGCTTGTTTAGAGAACACATGGTCAATTTTAGGTGTCTACTAATGCCCCTCTTTGAATTGATGTGTGAAGCACATTGACTAAAAGAAAACTTGATGTCCTGATCATTGATTCAATGTTGATTGATTGATGAGAAACCTGATGCAAAAATTCATAACCTGATATGAAACTCTGATGCGAAACTTGATGCGAAATCCCTGATTTGAAACTGATGTGAAATGTCCCACTGATAAAAGTTTGAACTTTTACTGCCCCAAATTTGATGCAAGATATGATGCAGAACCCTGATTTGATGATATGATAATGTCCCCTCAGAAATGAAATCATTTTGATGTCGAGATGCAAAATATGAAACTGATGTAAAATAAGATCTAAGATGTTTTCATTTCTGAAAAACATTGATGATGATCCAGGCCACAAAGCATGCACCAGTGCGAAGAAAAGATGAGAATAACTATGATTGAAAAAATGTTGTTGATTTTTTAGATATGTTGATGATGATTCTATATCACTTGATGTTAGTCAGAATCATTTGGTTGATGTTGTATTGATGTCAATCGGATAGGATAAGTAGGTTGATGGATTGATTGGATAAACTGATAATTCTCTCTCAAGATCTACAGAGATGAACAAATGGATTGATTTTCCTTTCTCAAGATCTAGAGTTAGGAAATTTGATGCGCTCAAGATGAGAAAATGGATGATTAGATAAAATGATTGACATTAGATGATCAATTGGATGATTTGACTGATTGATATTCAATTTGATTAGATTTTATGGGAAGATTAATGGGGGGAGGCTAATAGGTAGGGTCATTTGATATGAGTCAGGTGCAGATGTAGGTATAGGTAATGAAGAGAATTAGGTTTCCCATAGTTAATCAAATGGTGAGGTTGCCCCTAGGTGAGTAGATGTATATCACAGATATCCTTGATGTAGCATTGATCAATTTGATGAATCAAACATTTGATGATGTAATTTGGTTATAGAATTTGATGATATAATGATGATTAACTTTCACCCCCTTAATTAAGGAAAATCCCCTAACTATAATGCAATTAATCTAACATGACAGTGCATTGCAATGCAACTAACTGTCATTGATTTTTACAAAAGAAATGCAAAAGAGATATATTTTCATCATTGAGCATTGTGGAACTAGGAGTCGATAAAATCCTTACTGGTTCCACTGCGACCATAAGAATATGAATATGACTTTCATCACATTTGGTAATCTCTTTCTAGCAAACTAGTACAACCCTCACTAGTTGAATAACCAACTATGGGAGTATGAATACCGGTTTCATCAGATTCAATGTTGCAAGTGGATTTTGGTATTAAAATATAGATCTAAGTAGCCAAGGTATCCTTTTGTGTAAACAAACAAAGGTTAACCCTCCTTCCTAGATGAATTTCCTCATTGGTTCTTTGATGACCATGTCATTAGAAGAATTCACACAAGTTAGGGGGTCTTCCTCAAAATAGTCACACAAAATTCAAGAAAAAAATCACGTCTTCATCATCGCCAATCTAGTCGAAACATCATTGATTACCTAAAAAGATCATGACTTGAAAAGGTCAATGAAAATCATCAAAAATTTCAAGTGTTTTGCAATGTATCAAAATTTTCAATAAGAATTCTAAATATTTTGATCATTTAGGGTGTTGTCAATTTTTAATCCTGATAAAATAGGTCAATGAAGGTCAAGGATCAAGTTGTACGATCAAACTGTTTAGGTTGAACAATGATATCTATCAAAGGTTCCAAAATATCTCTCCTCTGAAGTTCTGAAAATCAGTTTTTGTCACGTGACCAAGATGTAGCACTTCTGAATCTGTTTGTACCAAAGATCAATGATTTTCCCCCAAGTGATAATTGAAACCATGTAAAGCTTGGGCAATTGAAACCTAGTATGTGCAAAATCTTAGAGATGTTATGCAAGACCTTTTTTTTTGTATTTTTTAATATTTTTGGATTTTTTTAGATTTTTTAGATTTTTTTTAGATTTTACCATCTCACAAAAAAAATCACATTGGTTTGTCCCCAATGTCTAGCAAGGTATAGGACATGACAGATGAATTTGCAAGCTGATGGATTAGAAATGGAAATGTCATTGATGGATGAGGAATGTGAAGGTGACCCGTAGGACCATCTCCTCAAGATTACCCAAGCTAAGGAAAAATGATATAGCAATGTGAAACATGTTTTAGATAAGAAATGAAAGCCAATGACGTAGTTCTAGATAGTATATGGGATAAGGATCTATTTTCATGAAAGTGAGTAGTCCAAAAGAGTGGACATGTCAAGAAGATTTTGATAACAAATTTTTCACTTTACGTCCTTCATTTCTGATCAAGACCAATGGCTCAATTTGGGTAAGATGTGGATAAGATAGCACAATCAAGATAAAGAGGTGATGGAGGCTATGAGGGAATGCTTTTGGGAAGGATACGGTGTCAAGATACTTGATGCTCATGGATGTGGTCAACCTTGTCAAGACCAAAGGTAAAAGAGGGAATATGGATGCAAGTGAAAGCAATGGTAAGAAGATGAAGAATAGCATGGATGAAACTTGCCCCCAAGTATAGAGTGCAAGAGAAGGAATTACGCATGATGCCTGTTTGTTAAGTTTTCATCATGGTACTTGTCCAAGGTGCCACAAGAAGTGGTTTTCACCATAGGATGGATCAATTTCTCTTTCCTTTTTCTACCAAGGTACCCGTTTACCAGGATTTCACCAAGGCACTTTTCTCTTCTTTTTTTTAAATTTTTAAATTTTTTTATATTCTTCAAAATTTCCCCAACATCTGGATCTTTGGACAATGCTCTTTTGAAATATATGCTATAATAAACCATGCATTTGGCTAGATGCTCAAAGATATTGATAAGGTGATGATAAAGGAAACATATGGAGGATAAGGGTAGATGGTGGTGAAGTTTTTATGCCATAGATTGGATAAGAGGGATGGAAAGATGGAAAGTATGTGTTGGATAATGAATGTGGGGATAAGAAGAAGGTATGTTGTGGATGGAAATGTTGGCAAGATCAGATTTGACACACACTTTGAAGGGTGGTGGGATGATAGAGGAATAATGGATGAAGGAGGTGAGGATGTATTTGAGGTAGTGTATTTTGGGATATAGGAACCCAAAAATGACTTGGAAAGTGGAAAATGTCTAGAAGGAGATAGAATGGAAGCCTTTGGAAGCTTGAATGTCAACTTTGATTTTTATTTTGAGTGCGATTCTTTCAAAAGTGACTTGGGAATCTACATAGTCTTTGATTTTTCTTTCTTTTGTGATGCTTTTGAATGCATTTCTTCAATGAGGGATTTAGGAACCCACATTTTCTTTGATTTTTCTTTTTTCTTGGTGGACCTTTGCGACCTTTTGGATATTTCATTTTTCTTTGTGGACCTTTGCGGCCTTTTTAATATTTCTTTTTTCTTTTCATTCACATGTCGATTAGATGGGACATGGTGATTTTTATACACATGTGGATTCTTGGATTTCTCATTTTTATGTTGTACATCCAAATTACTTCCAAAAGACTTAATTGTGGGTGAATAGGAAGAATATGGAGGGTTCATATGTATTGGTGTTTGAAAATTCTTCAAGTATGTGTGCCTTCATTGATCTTGACACATGATAGGGTAAGTGAATGGAGAGCTAGGGATGGTAGGAATGATTGATGGAGGAATATAGGGACCCAATATGGATGGAAGGGGTGAAGAATTTAGTTTGGGACATAGGAACCCAAAATGGATTTGGAGGATGGTGAAGGCATGTGGTTGCATCTGAATGGAGGGAGATAAGGTGTGAAAGGGATATCAATATCTTTGGAATGAGTTGCATTGTCAAGGTTCTCATCTTTAAGATTTATCTTTATACCAATAGGCTCGTGAAGAACTTTCATAGGAACAACTTTGATAGGATCAACCGAGATTTGAAGGGATTTATTATCATGCAATGAATTTGGAGGAATGATGGTTTCTTGAGGTCAATATGAAGGATCATCACAAGGAGTTGATGGAGTATTTTGATCTTGACAAGGATATTTGGATGGTGTAGAGAGGGTGCTTTTCTATTGATTTTAAATATGTTCATTGGAAATGATGGAAGGGATATCTTGATCTTGCTTGGGAAGTGGATACATATGTATCTCTTGAGGTGGAGGGATATCTTATTGGAAAAAATGAAAGGGTGCAAGGGGATCATCATTGGATTCTATGGATATGGGACCTTCATCAAATATGGGAGGGGATTGTATAAAATCTTGATCATGATCTTTATTGATATTTGTTTCTTTCCTCTTTGAATTATCCTCTTGACATGGATCCACTTCTAAGGACAATTTAGATGTTTGGATATGTGTGGGGAATGTTTGGAAGAATGATGGAGAATCCTTTTGAATAGGCATTGAAGCACATGATAGCTTAGGGTCTAAGATCTTTGAAGCATTGAAACAATTTGCAACAAGATATAAGTTAACTTGGGTTTCTTTTAGAGGTATCCCTTGAGGGTAGACATAGTCAATGTGGAAAGTATCATCATTAGGCTCATGCTTTAGTGGAGGAATTTTAAATAGTTGTGAAGCTTTGTGAGATGGACAAAGGATGAAAGGAGTAAAGGCTATAGGAGAAACCTTGCTAGATAGAGGTTTGTGCATTAGGTATTTCTTGAGAGTGGTACCTTTCTCTTCATTCTCTTTATTATCTTGGTCACAAATAGGGTGGTCATGAAATTTCTCTTAATCCAAAATAGGTTTGTTGCCCTTAAACGTTTTGTTTTGTGAAGAAGATGAAGATACAGATGACCCATCATCATAAAGAAAAGGAAAAATTGATCATAATGATGGTGTGTTAGATGATGTATCCTTTTGTTTTTCCTCATCCTTCTTTAAGGTTGATATATCATCATTATGAGGAAGATTAGTTCCTAATTGAGAAAAATTTAAGAAATATGCTTCTTTATCCCTCTTCAAAATTAAGCACATTGTTTCCATAAATATAGGATCTTGGGATGCCTACAATATGTCATCTTCAGTTAATTCATCGTATTGAGTCCTACGGATATTTTGATCTTGATTTTTATAATTATTCTCCACCATAGGATTGATTTGTTTCTCAAATAGATTCATCATAATAAATGTTTTTTGCAGAATATGATCTATTTATTGCACTAGACAGAAATAACTCTGAAAAGGGTATCCAAAAATGTAATTAAGATTTTTCCAAGCCCTTGGGAAATGCCCCCTATTTTCCCTTCTTTGTTTTTAGGCGTCACTTATCTTTTGTAGGTGTGACTTAACTCTTTACAGGTGTTAACTGGAAATTGTCTACATGACACTCTGCAGTTAGCAGGTGACGTTTTCCTATTGATAGGCATTGTTTTAAATCTTCTAGGTGTCACTTTATAGTGACTTACGCGGTGTTTAAAATATTCCATGCGTTGTTTTAGAGTTCTAGGCATCACAAAAATTTTTGTAGGCGTCACTTAAATGTGCATACGTGGCATTTGGCAGATCAAAGTTGTTTTTGTCAAATTTTTAGATTTTAAAAGTTTAAGGGTTATGATCAGGTCTTCCAGAGAATATTCTTTCTTGAAAAGTAAATACAAACACAACACACACATCAATTTTGTACCATGTCCCTAAAACAACACCACGTGTATGTTCTCAGTCATTTTCACAAGTATAAAACAAGAATAACTTCCATGCAATCTACCTAGAGTCAGATTTGGCTTTTAACATTTGGCTCTAAAAGGTAGCTTGCTACTTATTTAAGATTTAATGAACACCTCCATTCTAAACTATGTCAAGTTATTTTACCCCCTTGTGGGCTTCCCACACGCACAAAAGTATGATTTTACACAATCCCGAAGGACTACTTGAGGAAGTGAAGATAACTTGCACACAATTTAGTCACCTTCCCATTAAGGAAGAATGCATTTTTTTATAGTGGGTTGGATAGTATCGTGGCTAAAGAGATTTTCTCCCACTTTGGGTCATTCCCTCTCACCATCCTCGTAAGGAAATTCTCAAAAGGTAGGTGGTCTAAAGTTCTAATTTAACTAGCATGTATAGGAAAGCGACAAATGAACTTAGTTCAACAACTTTGGGAATTTGATTCACTTAAAAGTGAAGAGCATATCCCTATTGTTGTTCTTTGTTCCAAACACTTCAAAAACACTTGTTCTTTTTCAACCCCTTGACAAGGAGGTTCTTAAAAATTGAAATGTATGGTTAATTTGCCTCCCTTTCTTTCTACCACCTCAAACTCTACATGTTTGGCTTTTTGATCAACTTTGAAAAGTTGAGAGCATATGCCTAATGCTTTGTTCAAGATGGACAATAATAGGGTTTTTCCTATTTAAACTAGATATAATTGAACTGCCACAAGTTAAGGGAATGCAAGCTTGTTTCAAAAAATACCTCTTTTGTAGCTAGCAAAGGCTAGGTGCTTTTTAAAGATTTTTGATGCTTGTTTTTCTTACTCACCTAGTGGTGATAGTTCCCACTCCGGCTCCACCAACAAGTTAGTCAACACAAAAGAACAAAGTGAAGAAAAAATTGAAACCAAATTGACAAATGCACCTAAGTTCTTTTGATCAAATTTATCAAAATCAAGCTTAAGAACCTAAAGCATAAAATAAATTTAAAGTAGGAAACTTATTTTTGTATGCACTACTAACTTTTATGTAATGATCATACAAATGCTCTTCTACCTCTAAAATTTCCAAAATATTTGCGTTATGAAGTTGTTTAGAGTACTTTGTTAGAGTCCTTACCTCTCTATTTGGCCTTGTAACCCTCAATTCTAGCTTCTACACTTTCAGGTGCTTTTTCATATGCAGGAAACAAAAAAATAGAGAACAAATTAATTTAAACTCAATAATAAGTAGTAAATTCTAGACATCATATAAGAGCTAATAAGTGTTATTTAACTGTTAACATGTGGAATTTAAAACTTAGAATGTGGAATTTAAAGCTTAACACACAACATTTAAAAATGCATAGGCGGTAAAAAAATTCACAGGTGTTGCAGAAAGTTTAAATTCTGGTGAAAGGCTAATCACAAGCATCAAATGATAGATAACAAGCGGTGTTTCTCAGGTCACATGTGACGCTTTATGGTCCTAGGTGTCACACTTTATCTCACAGGCGGTGAAAGAAATTAAGACAGAGAGAGAAGGATTTCTACAGGCGTCACTTCTCTACTGGCAAGCGTCATTAAATTTCTCATAGGCATCATTTCTCCTACAAACTGCAAAATAAACAAAAAAGTGAAGGAAAACACACAAAATTTCAAATAAAATGAGGAATTGAGGCTCAAAGCCCCATGGTGGGCATCATTTGTGTGTGAATAAAGTACACCTTCATGAAATTTATTTATTTAACTACAATTCTATAGAAGAATAATAGAAATTTAAACTAAGAATTGCAATTAAACCAATAAACATCTCATGGATATCTATCTAAGATTTTTTAATAGAGCTCTTAGCCTTAATATTTATCAATGACAATCCTAGAATGAGAAATTGATGATAGTAAATGCCTAATCTAGCTCAATTCTCTCAAAATTTGTATAATATGTAATCCAAATTATCATAAAATGATCTTAATTCTCTCAATTTTCTATGAAATCTCTTAATATTGCTCAAGATGCTATGAAATTGACAAGAGGTTTGATGCTTTGCATTCAAATTTTCTAGGATATATTATGCTCTCAAAATGGCTTCTATTTATAGGATTTTCCCAAGTGTAGGGGGTGGAGTTACTTGATCATGATTAAGCCATGGTTGAGTGAGAGGCTTTAAAATGGTTTCAAATGGGAGGAGAATTTAAATGATTGTCTCAAAGTTTTGGACAAAGAGACAAATTTGAGTGATTGAGATTGTAAGTTCAAAATGAGTGATTGAGATTCAAACTTAGGAGTGATCCATGTGCATTGTGTTCTCAATTCCCATTGGTTGCTCAAATTCATGTTGAAAGATATTAGGATTATTTAATTCAATCAATTAATTAAATTATCCATGTAGAGATGAATAGGTTCAATTTGATTTTTTATTTAAACTATACAATTAATTGATTAAAAACAATTATACAATTTTGATTGATCCTTTTAGGCTTATATTTGATCATTTGATGTCATGGTTAATTAATCCTTTGATTTGATTTGATTTTGTCCAATTTGATTAATAAATATCCATTTGATTTGATTTTGATCCATTTTGATAAGATTTGATGAGATTAGGAGCAATTTGATGAAAATTTGTAGATTTGCTTGTTTAGAGAATACCTGGTCAATTTTAGGTGTCTACACATATTATCATGACCTATATGTTGTTAAAACAATAAAATATATTTGTAATCATTTTAAATTTAGATAGTTAAATTATTATTATATTTGTTTTTGGGATTTAGATATTTGTACTATCTGTATATATTTTTAATAGTATAATGAGCCTATTTATGTCATTTTTTATTTAGTTTGGTCCCATTTTGATGAGATTGTCATATTATAACTATCTATTGAAAAATGTTAAAGGAATCATATTCTAGTTTTTATCTCATGACTAAATCCCAATCTATTTCTATTTTCACTCATTCATGGTTAATCCTATGCTTTTATCATTTAAATCCTTGATATGTAGGATATATTTTCCATAGAAAGTCAAATTGTGATATTTCTATCAGGACTCAACAATGTATATTTTGAGTCAAACTCATTGACCCATGTTTCCTGAGTAGTGATTCATAAAATGAGGTATCAATCTTAGTGGGTTTAACCTTGGAGGAAAAATTATGGTTAAGTGCACTTGATTTGGAGTGTTAGGCCAAAAAGGAGACAAACACAACTGAGCGAGGGGGGGGGGGGGGGGAATCAGTTGTACACACCTAANGGGGGGGGGGGGGGGGGGGGGGTGAATCAGTTGTACACACCTAATAATTTTAGTTCCACTTTAGCCACTTAGATTTTAAAGATAGACAGTAATGCAAGATCTATAACATAACACATAACACCAAGATTTGTTTTTGAGGAAACCCGGTTAAGGGAAAGCACAATAAGCTGTCACCCTTTTATAAAGGAAAAGACTAACAAAATCAAAGTTGCTCAACTTTAATAGTATAAAAATGACATTTGTGTTTGGAATTTAAAGATGATGTAAACTAATTAAATGTGTTAAAATGGATAAATTTTATGATTAATATTTTTAATAATTTTTTTGAATAAGAATTGATATGTTTTTTTAATTTTTAAAGATAATTTTTTAGTTGCTAAAAAATGCAGAAAGTTAGGGATCTAGTTCCCACCAAAATATTATATGTAAATAAACATTTTTCCCCTAATTTCAAAATATGTTATAGATGACACATATATCTAGTGCATGAAGAAATAAAAATTGGTTTGTGAGCTATGTTTTCTCTTTTATAAAAATTCAAATTCCAACTCACCTAAAATCGACAGCTTTCATCTCCCACAATATTTTTCATAACAAATCTATCCCAATCAAAAAAATAAATATATTTTCTTGAAGAGGACTCTGTCCTCTAGTGCACCATATGTTTTTCAAATTTATTTAACATGATATACTATTTTTTTCTTTCTCTAAATCAACATCTTGACTGTTAAAATACAGACTTGCAATATTTTTTTAATTACAATAGACTATGTCTAATCAAAACACTATAAAATCTATATGAGGATATTCTTGTTAGTAATAACTAAGAAGGGGGGGGTGAATCAATGGCCTCAAAAATATTCCAATAATCAACCCAAGAAATTAGTACCACAATATTAAGCCTCTAGTTATCTTCAGTCCTATAAGATGAATGCCTCCAAATATTATTATCAAATTACTACTACTCAGAATGCTTTGTTAAACCTTCTAATGTGGGTTTACCGAATAGCAGTCTGTTAATTTACCAAAAGATAGTAAATTATCTAGAGTATACCAATCAATCCAATTAAGTTACGTGTAATACAAAATACTAAATTAATGACTCAAAAACACATTGACACATGAATTTTTAACGTGGAAACCCTGTTAAGGGAAAAACCACTTGGGACTGGTAACCCAAAAACAGTATGATCTGTTCACATATACAACTTATGCCTGCATATTTTCATATCTATTGTAATCTCATAAAACTATTTTGATCAATATATCTTGGTTTATACCTTTTCTCTACTTTGATTATGCTCGATGATGCTGTGCTTTGTTGCTCAGTGCCGACAGAAAACTTTAGTTCTTTCCTCAGCTTGTTGATCAGGACTTTATGAAGTATCTCTTAAGTATCCTCTTTTCATTCATTCACCCACCATTCATAATGAATTGAGTTGTCTCTTTATAGATATGATATCACCATTGTTAGGTTCTTGATTTTGTTGATCTTGGTGTGATCCACAATTCTCTCCAATTATATTTAAAGCAAAACTCTTATTTTATATCGTAGAGATCTTCTTGCCAACTGGACAAAATAGATTTAAATCCCTTATCTCTGGCTTTATCTTGTTGATGAAAACAAAGATAGCTACCATTTTACTCCATATTTAGCTCTGCCAGCTAGATATTTTTTCATTTTTGAACTCAAGTTAATTTTGGTGTTTAACTCTTTGATAGCTTCGGTCAACACTCCAGTTCTCCTCGGGCTTCTCCGTCGGTTTACACTATGTTTCTGGTCATTGGTTATGCTTCTGATTCTGATCATCAGTGTTCTTTCTTGGGCATCACTGTGACTTGACTTTCGGTGATCTTTGTCTGTCAGTGTGCACTGACCGTCAGTGTTTGAAGTCACATTGTGAATACTTGTCTTTTATACATTATTGAAATAATAATATTTTTCTCTTTGATTCTCTAAAGTCTTTGACACTTTGATTATAACCGATTAGATTATATCAATTTGACATCAATGACAATACAATCCATTAACTGATTTAATGTCTTGCATTATCCTTTTGCATTTCAGTGATCAACTTAACATATTCAAACATTAAATCAATTACATGTCATCAATCTCTCCCTTTGGCATTGATGGAAACATACTACATTATCATACTATACTATCACTAATACAATATTAAATCTACAGTTTCATCAAGCTTTCCTAAGGTAACTATTACAAATGCCTGGCTCTCGGTAAGCTAAAAAATAGCTTAGATTTGTTTCATGCAAAATGGTTGTCTTCAATCTTCAATCCCTTCTCTGGATAGATGTATCATCTGATATCTCTGTTCCTATATGTGCTCTTCCTTGATTGTTCCTCTTCTTGATAATCTCTTTTTCATTTGACAACAATCTGTCTCTTTGTCTAAACTCTCTCCCTTTGTTACTTCTCTCCCTTAGATGGATATTTCATATGTAATCAATTTTTCTCCCTTAGAATATTGATTAACTCTTTCTTTTTGATTTTTAGGAACTTCACCTTTATGGATAATGATATAATATTTTCTTGATCAATGAGATAATCTCTCCCTTTATATAATGAGATAATATCTCCCTTTATATGATAATGGAGTCATCTCTCCCTTTGACAACAATGCCAAACAAAAAATCATCTATATCATGTTCCATCCCTTTATATATTATATTCCTTGAATTTCCCTATCCATCAGCAATACAATGTCTCAAATTTTTGGTGCAGATTTGTACCTTGCTATGTACAGATGTATCTATTGATGTCCATCTCATTATTTGCATCAACATGACTGATCTTCAGATTTGGTATAGGTTGATGCAACCTTCTAGTGAGCTTACTAACCGATAGACAAGGGTTGGACCCCTAGTCTCTATCTCAGGTACTCAAATGTATCCTTCGATAATGGCTTGGTGAATATATCAGCTAACTATTCCTTTGATTGAACATATTCTAGTGTCACTTCCTTTGCTTGCACTTATGCTCTTAGATAGTGATACTTGATATAAATATGCTTAGTCTTAGCATGCATGACTAGATTCTTACAAATGTTAATTGCACTCGTATTATCACAATAGATAATTACTGGTTCAAGGATCTTCATATTCATACCTTCCAACAATTTTTTGATCCATGCAATATTGGAGCAATTTGCAGCAGCAGCCACAAACTCTACTTCTGCAGTAGACTGAGAGATGCATCCTTTCTTCTTGCTGATCCATGTGACAAGTTTGTCACCCATGAAGAATGCTCCTCTAGTTGTGCTCTTTCGGTCATCAATGTTTCCAGCCCAATCAACATCTGTATAGACTTGTAGCTCAAATTTTCCTTCTCTATTATACCATAAGCCATAGTCCTCATTTTTTTTTTAGATATCTTAGAATTATCTTGACAATAGTCATATGTGATTCTTTGGGATTAGCAGAGAATCTTGCAACTATTCCAACTACATGTGCTATATATGGTCTGGTGTGAACAACATACATCAATTTTCCAATCATTGATCTATATAAGGTTTGATTTACCTCATTGGATTTTTCTTCTTTTTTCATCTTACATCTGGTAGCCATAAGTGTTCCAACTGGTTTGGAATCTTCCATCTTGAATATCTTCAGCACTTCCTTGATGTATTTAGACTGAGTGATGTATATGCCTGCATCTTGTTGAAGAATCTGTAGATGAAGAAAGAATTTGATCTTTCCAAACATAGACATTTCAAATTCCTTTCTCATTTCATTAGCAAAGGATTTGCATAACAATTCATTTCCCCCAAAAATGATATCATCAACAAAAATTTCAGCAACTAGAATATTACCATCAGTATCTTCTTTTAAGTGCAGATTGCTATTTTCACTTGTTCTAACAAATTTTATGCTAATGAGATATGAGTGAAGTATTTCATACCAGGCTCTCGATGCTTGTTTCAATCCATATAAGGATTTATGTAGTCTACATACCATGTTTCTCTTGTTTGGATCAACAAACCCCTCTAGTTGTTCAATGTATACCACTTCTTCCAATATTCCATTTAGGAATGTAGATTTGACATCCATCTGGTATACCTTAAATCCTTTAAATGTAGCATAAGAAAGTAGTATTCTAACTCCTTCTATTCTAGCAATGGGTGCAAAGGTTTCTCCATAATCAATACCTTCTTCTTGTGTATATCCCTTGCATACTAATATTTCTTTGTTTCTAGTGACTTCTCCATTCTCATTCAGCTTGTTTCTAAATATCCATTTTGTACCGATGATATTCTTTTCATTTGGTCTTCGTACTAGTATCCATGTATTTTTCTTCTCAATTTGTTCTATTTCTTCATTCATAGAACTAACCCATTCTTCATTCTCAAGTGCAGTGTTAACAGATTTAGGCTCAAAATCATAAAGTAAACATGTGGTGTTAAGTGACTTACTTCTTTTTCTTGTTCCAGCCTTTTTGTCTCCTATGATTTGATTCTGTGGATGATGTCTTTTGACATAATTGGCAAGTTTTGGTTTAGTTTTTTGTTCATCATTGTGATCATCTTCTTGACCTTCATTCTCATCTCCATTGTTCAGAACATCATCTTGAGGATTTTCCTGATTTTCGGTAATTGTAGCCTGATGCTCGGGTGTAATGTTCTGATTCTCAGGAGTGACACACTATTTCTCAGGTAGAGTGTTAGGTTCTATATAAAAAAACCTATTGTAGTCCTCTAGTTCTTTTTTTCTTTCCTTATCATTCTTTTCTGCAAATTCATCTATTTTCACATTTACACTTTCAATGATTTTGTTAGATGACTTGTTAAGACATTTATAAGCCTTGCTTTTGGTTGAGTACCCTAGGAAGATACCTTCATCACTTTTGTAGTCAAGTTTTCCATTTCTATCATCCTTCAAAATATAACATTAACTACCAAATATTTTGAAGTAACTTACATTGGGTGTATGACCATACCAAAGCTCATAGGGTGTCTTCTTTGTGTCCTTCAATTTTACTCTATTTAGTGTGTAGACAGCAGTACTGACAGCTTCCCTCCAGAAAGTTTGAGTGATTCTTTTCTCAATCATCAATGTTCTTGCACAGTCAACAATTGATCTATTTCTCCTTTGAGAAATTCTATTTTGTTGTGGTGTCCTCGGTGCAGAAACCTGTCTTTTAATTCCATGCTCATTGCAATAGTCAGTGAATTCTTCTGAAGTAAATTCACCTCATCTATCTTACCTTAAGAATTTCAATTTATTTTCACTTTATTTTTCTACCATTGCTTTATACCATTTAAACATCTTAAATGCTTCTGATTTATCTTTTAAGAACATGACTGTCATCATTCTATAATAATCATCAACAAAGAGAATAAAATACCTATCTCCATAGTATCTCTTTGTCCTCATGGGTCCACATAGATCTGTATGGACTAATTCTAGAATTGCATTAGATGTATGGGTTTTACTCTTGAAACTAGACTTTGTCATCTTACATTTTTGACAATTCTTGGACATGATATGCTTGGGCTTAGTCATGCTCAGTAAGCCTCTGATATTCCTTTTTTTTCTTATCTTTATCATGTTGTCAAAGTTCACATGACACAATATTTTGTGCCACAACCATATGTCTTTGTTTCTAGCCATTAAACAAGTGGTGTTAGTGTCATCAAGATAAAAAAGGTTACCTTTTGTCTGCTCATCGGTACCAATCAATCTTCCTCATTCATTGTAGATTTTTGCCTTCTTATTTTCAAATGCTACTTTGTGACCTGAATTGTTCAGCTGTGAAACACTTAACAAATTATAATTTAGTACTTTTACCCAGTAGGCATTTTCACATTTTATCAAGTTATTTAACATTATGGTTCATTTACCTTCAACTGGACAAGGTGTATCATTTCCCATTCTCACTGAACTACCACTATAATATTCAAAAGTCTCAAAATTTTGTTTATCACCGGTCATGTGGTGAGTGCAACCACTATCTATGATCTAGACATCATTTTTACTAACTTTAGATATGAGTGTTGTTTCTACATACCTTCCTTGATCTTCATCTGAATTATCCTTCATGGCTACAAATACCATCTCGATGTCTTCTTCAGATTTGGTGTCAGTGTCATCAGCTCTGTTCTCAACTAGGTAACAAGCTTTATTCCCTTTGTCCTTTTAGTCTTGGGTATCTCTCTTGTCATATTGTCAGTTGCTTCGGTAATCTCTATTATCACCTTTATCAAACTTCTTCTCATATGATCTGTCATTTCCTCTGTCATCTTTTCTTCGATTTGGACATCTTGCAGAAAAGTGTCCAACCTATTTACAATTGAAACATACAAGTGGTAATTTACCTTTGTATCTACCTTTGCCTCTCTGCAATCTTCTTTCCATTAGTGCTTCAATTTCATCAAGTCCTTGATCTTCATTATCACTGTCACTATCATTTCTAACAGCATGTCTATGACTTGAGTTACTTATCTTTAGAGAAGATTTGAATTTGATTCTATAGATGGTAAGATACTATTGTCAAAGTTATTCATCTCAAATGAAATTATTCTACCAATCAGACTATCTAGAGTAACTGTATTATTTGCAACTGCTCTCATTTCTTGAATAGCAGAAACTTTAATAGCATAAACAGGCAGTAAGGTTCTTAAAATTTTACTTACCACTATCTCCTCTTCAAGTACACCTCCAACTCCTCAAATAGCATTTACTACCTCTTTTATTCTATAGCTATACTAAGTGATGTTTTCTCCTTCTTTCATCCTTAGGTCATCAAACCTCCCTCTTAGGCTTTCTGCCTTTGCTCTTAGTACATTAACATCTCCTCCATGTACCAGCTTCAAATTATCCCACATTTGCTTTGTAGAGGTGTAGGTTTTGACATCTTCAAACTCAACATTGGAGAGTAATGACGCAAGTTCTATCATCATGCAGTTATGCTCATGCTTGACTCTTAATAGCTCAAGAGTGTGAGGTCCTGTCGAAAACACATATTCAATATCTAAGTATTGAAAAATATCATTTCCAATACCTAATAGGTGGAGTCTTATTCTACTTTTCCATGATGCAAATTTGTCTTTATTCAACTCGGGAACATCCCGTCTTTTCATCTTGTGATCTTTAGCTTGAACTGTTAAACTCCCTTTCGAAGCATACAAGCTCTGATACCAATTGTTAGTAATAACTGAGAGGGGGGGGGTGAATCAGTGGCCTCAAAAATATTCCAATAATCAACCCAAAAACTTAGTACCACAATATTAAGCCTCTAGTTATCTTCAGTCCTATAAGATGAATGCCTCCAAATACTATTATCAAATTACTACTGCTCAGAATGCTTTGTTAAACCTTCTACGGTATGTTTACCGAATAGCAGTCTATTAATTTACCAAAAGACAGTAAATTATCTAGAGTATACTGATCAATCCAATTAAGTTATGTGTAATACAAAACACTAAATTAATGACTAATAAATACATTGACACATGGATTTTTAAAATGGAAACCCTGTTAAGGGAAAAACCACTTGGGACTGGTAACCCAAAAATAGTATGATCTGTTCACATATACAACTTATGCTTGCAGATTTTTATATCTATTTTAATCTCATAAAAATACTCTGATCAATATATCCCAGTTTATACCTTTTCTCCACTTTGATTCTTCTTAGTGATGTTGTGCTCTGTTGCTCAGTGTCTGCAAAAAACTTTAGCTCTTTCCTCAGCTTGTTGATCAAGGACTGTATGAAGTTTCTCTTCAACATCCTCTTTGTTGGAAACAATTGTTTAATTGTGTATTGTCCTTGATGTTACACAAATGTCATATCAGCCATCAAACAGAGTCTACCAAGCTCAGAATGTTTAGCAAGATAGTTTACAGAGTTTACCGAGCTCAGTCGGTAAGAGAAGCAATTTACAGAGTCTACCGAGCGCTCCAGAATACTATATCGAGAAGTTAGTCTTTACCGAGTTCAGTCGGTCATCAAAGAA
>MU224206.1:3297128-3309401 GCA_018584345.1 Thuja plicata
CACACCTAACAGTGTGTTTTGTAACCTTTAACAGGGTTGGCTCCTAACAGGTCTCACTTCAGAAGAGTGAAAATCAGTAACTAGTTGCATTGGTGGTTTTCCCAAATTGGGTTTCCACGTTATATCTGGTGTTACTTGTGTCACTTGTGTTTATGCTATTTGATTTATGCATGTCAATAACTGTGAATATATATTTAAGACATCTAAGGGACTTGTGGATTTATTTTTGTGGTAACTGATTCACCCCTCCCCTCTCAGTTACTCCATCCATATTTCCAACACTCTTTTCATTCATTCACCCACCATTCGTAATGAATTGAGCTGTCTCTTTATAGACATGATATCACCATTGTTATTTTCTTAATTTTTTTGATCTTGGCATGATCCACAATTCTTGCCAATTAGATTTAGAGAAAAAATAATTTTTTATCTTGCAAAGATCTTCTTGCCAACTCGACAAAACAACTTTAAATCCCTTACTTCTCTCTGGCTTTATCTTGTTGATGAAAAAAATATAACTACCAGTTAACTCCATATTTAGCTCTGTCAACTAGATATTTTGTCATTTCTGAACTCATGTTAATTTTGGTGTTTAACTCTTTGATAGCTTTGGTCAACACTCCAGTTCTCCCCGGGATTCTCCATCAGTTTATACTATGTTTCTAGCCGTCAGTTATGCTTTTGATTCTACTCGTCGGTAATGGTCATCAGTGTTTTTTCTCGGGCATCACTATGACTTGACTTTTGGTGATCTCTGTTTGTCAGTGTGCACTGACCATCAGTGTTTGAAGTCACATTGTGAATTCTTGTCTTTTATGCATTACTGAAAGCATAATATTTTTCTCTTTGATTCTCTAAATTCTTTGACACTTTGATTATAACTAATTAGATTATATCAAGTTGACCTCAATGACAATACAATCCATTAACTGATTTAATGTCTTGCATTATCCTTCTACATTTCAGTGATCAACTTAACATCTTCAAACATTCAATTAGTTACATGTCATCAATTCTTGATTCTGATCTCTACAAAAGGGTATTTTTTTAAAAAAAATATCATTAAAAATATTAGGAGTTATTGAAAGGTCACTTTTCTGAAATAATTTTATTTCTATGGTAATTGGACCCAAAGTCGTATAAAACATGCATTTAATAGAAATTTCCAATTTGAAAAATTAAAGCTTTTATCTAACTTAGCTAGAATGAATCTAGCTAGACCATATGTTTAACCAAAATTAATTTTTAGTTAGAAATAGTAAAATTTAGTTGTACTGATAAGTTAGCCTAAAAGGTGACACATGATTGTGCTTTTACCCTGTCAACATACTCAGCTAAAAGTACTACCCTATTAAAAGAAAAATAGAGAACAAAGGATGCACAAGAAATCACAAGCTTACAACCCAATTTGCAGGCTCATTGCCTAGATCTCACTGCTCACAGTACAATTACAGATCTAGCCCTCAATCAGGTTCACCGATCTATCTTCAATTACAAAAGGGTAGACATATAGTCCATTACAACCGAACTGACAAATAACATCTTCAATGCCAATACAGTTCGAATGGGCGGTGGGGGGCCCAATATAATGACTGAGTATAGATCAACTATAACCTCTATTTTTCCCTACTAATCTAAGGGGAAATCTAACCCGACTAGAATTTAGTGAGTCCACCCGGTAGAGAGAAAGGTGTGTAGTATAGAAGTGGAAAATGAGTATAGTAAAGAAGATCCATAATGAAGTACAAACTTTGTCTTAAATGCATAATACAATTATTAATGATTCACCTCTCTCTCTCTCTCTCTCTCTCTCTCTCTCTCTCTCTCTCTCTCTCTCTCCTTTTTCNCCCCTCTCTCTCTCTCTCTCTCTCTCTCTCTCTCTCTCTCTCTCTCTCTCTCTCCTTTTTCACAATTTACAAAATTATCTCTCATTTATATTGATCACAAAGAATAATCAGCAACTAGGTCGACTAAGACCTATCACAATAAAAGATATAAACATTATTCTCAGTCTCCAAAGAAATCCAAATCAAGTCGGATAAGACTTAGATAGGACTCAAATACTCAACCATGAACACTATAACATATCACCAAAGAAGCAGCAAGAATCCCAACATGTTTCTTTGTCAAGTCGGCTAAGACCTAAATGAAGAAATACCAACACACTACCAAAACAAAAAATATGATCACCTCAAACAATGCAGTTCAACAACACGATCATCAAATGATCCAGGAACACAAACAAGCAACATGAATAGCATCTAGAACACAATCCAAACTCATCTTCATCTTTGATAAACAAGAACACTAAAATACCAAACTCTGTCACAAAAATGATATCTTACTATACTCTAAATCATGAACAACACTAGTTGTAAACACAATGATAAGGCACCATGTAACCACCATCTTTGAAACCTCTGAAACATCAAATCCAAGACATACCGAACCAAATACTCATCCACTGTACATAGGAACACTATAACATCATAAACTAGTAAATCGATTATACCTCACTCAAACTGTCATCCAAAATTTTCGTGATCCTCTGTAGACAAACTATAGACATGTTTGAACAATACCTCAAGATTGAAACTCAAGATCTTCAATATATCACCCGAACAACTGAAATATTCTTCATTGAACATACTAAACACACTGTCTAAAACAAAAATTAGTATGTTGACATCAATGGAAAAAAAATTAATGTCAACACACCCAAGTACCAAACTTTGACATGCTAAAAAATCTTCCAACAATCTCCCCCTTTAGCATTGATGGAAACATGTGAAGTGAAAAACTGATTAATGCACAAAGACATTAATATATCCACCCGATCACTCTAAATATCTAGCTTCAACACAATCTCTCCCAAGCATAATCACCTCTATTTTTCACACAATCTCTCCCCCTTTGACATCAATGGAAAATGACCAAAGACATAAAAAATAATTGAACTCACCTCAAACAGAAAAATAGAAAACTATCAGTACCAAACCATAATAACCAATAGACTTCTCCCCCTAAGGAGTAGTCTCCAAACTCATCAATCTAGTGAAAGATATTCTGATAGATTTTATGGAGTGATGTCATCCTCAATATCATTAGTTATGATCAGGAGGGGCTATCACCCCAGGTTTTCCCTGAGATACACAAATGTATCCTTCGGTAAAGGATTTGTGAAGATAACAGCAATCCGGTCCTTAGTAGACAAAAATTCTAGTTTCACTTCCTTTTCACTAACTTTATTCCTTAAGACATGATACTTATTAGAAATATGCTTTGTCTTTGAATGTAACACATGAATATTTGAGATATTTATAGCACTAGAGTTATCACAATGAATAACGATAGGTTCATCAATGTTTATCCTTATATCCTTCAATATTTGCTTCATCCAAACAAATTGATTACATTTTATTGCAGCAATAACATACTCAGCCTCAACAATAGATTGAGAAATACAATCCTACTTCTTACTAGTCCAAGAAACTAGTCTCTTACCCAAATAGAGAGCACATCCACTAGTACTTTTCCTATCATCCACATTACCTGCCCAATCAACATTAGTGTATGCACATAGAGTAAAGTCATCATCTTTTTCATACCATAATCCATAGTCAATTATACCCTTCAAGTATCTAAAAATTTGATAGAAACCATATGAGATTCCTTCGGTTCAGCTTGAAATCTTGTATCAATTCCAAAAATATTTGATATGTCTGATCTAGAATGAGTTATATATATTCCAATCCTCCAATCATAGATTTGTATAATGTATGATTAGCACAAGGGGAATCATTATCCTTAGTTAACTTGCAACCAGTAACCATAGGAGTTCCTACCGGTTTTGAATCTTTCATACCAAATTTCTTCACCAATTCTCTGACATACTTGGGCTATGTGATAAAAATTCCTTTATCCAACTGTGTAATTTGTAATCTGTTGGGTATATTTCCAATTTTTGAGTCTTGTTTTTAAAAAAACTGGGTTCTCAGTGATATTTTTTCCTAAAATGTCAAAACCTGTCCAAAGTCCTATCAAATTTTCATTGAGATGTTGATCTCCAAGCAATAAAATCAATAAAAGATGTAAAACTGTAGTTCTTCGTAGTTGGTTTCTAATTTGCAATTACCTTTTTCATTAAATTTAAGTGACTTAAGTCATGTGCTCTTTTTCATGTTTTATGTTAGTTGCTAAATCTCCTAAACATGTCTGAATATTCCTTTTTTGTTTGTAGACTCAGTGCAAAGCCTTGGTCACATTTTCTCGTAAGGTAAAGAATATGCTTTAAAGGATTAAGAGATTAAATGCGGATGGTTAATTAGATTCAGATCATGTGGTTCACATGAAATATCCAGAGGAACCCATGAGTTAAGAAATCATATGGCAAATTTTATTTTTATTCAGTCATAAAGTCTTGCAAACAAAAGAAGGTTAAAGCATGGTTTTTATATTTATTCAGTCATGATATCTCTAAAAGAACCAAGGGTTAAGTAAAATCTTATGAGATCTAGCGATAACAATGATGCTAAGATGATCTTGTGGCTGGCGTTTAATCACAAGATAAAAGTGTAGATTAGTAAAAGTTTAAGAGATTTGGTGCAGACCATTGGATTAAGAAAGAATCAAGGGTAGGCTCATGATCTCAGAAGGATTTCATAAAGTAAATAAAGTTTGAGAGACTTGATGCTAGCTGTTGATGAAAGTAAGATCAGAGGGCTAATGTTTAATCTCTAAATATAACCCGAGTTACATGAAACCTTTAGCAACTTAGAGATTCACTCAATTATTAAGTCTTGAGATGTAGTCTCCATGTGCCTTCTTTCTTGGGTGCTATGACTACAGAGACAACATAAGGACTCACACTCTTCCTAATGAGGCCTTTTGACAACAATTCTTCAATCTGTCTTGCTATCTCTTGGTTTTTTTCATGGGTCATCTTATATTCTGCCTTGTTTAGAAGAGTGGCCCCTGATATGAAGTCTATACAGTGACTTACTTCTCTTTTAGGTGGCAAAGACTTTGGTGTGCTTTCAGCTATAATACCCTTATACTAGTCTAACAGTGCTTTAACCTCTTTGGGACCTACATCTCTAGAAGGGGCTTTAGCTTTTGGTTCTATCATAGATGCTTTCTTGGGCCTCATTACTAATGCAAACAAGGAGTATCCCTTTCCTTTAATTCTTTCATGAACTCTTTCTCTCCTATATGCATGATACTACTAGCAACATGTTTTTCTTTTTCACAGTCAGGGAGTGGATTCATTACATACTCAACACCATCCTTAACTATAGTATAGACATTGGACTTTCCATCATGCTTAGCATCTACATTGTATTGCCAAGGCCTTCCTAATAATAAATGACATGCATCCATCTCTGTGATATCACATAGAACCTTGTCTGTATACTCCCCTATCTCAAAATCTACCCAAACTTGTTCATTGATGATGGTTTGTTTTTCTTTTGTCAACCAAGAAGCCTTATAGGGGAAAGGATGAGGGATCACATGCAAATTTAACTTAGTGAATAACTCTCTAGATGCAATATTATCAGTAGATCCAGAGTCAACTATGACTTTGCATACCTTATTGTTCACCTTTTAGCTTGTCCCGAATAGTGACTTTCTTTGAGGTGGTTCAGCAGTAGTAGGTACCCTTAGGAGTCCCCTTTGCATCATTAGACATTCTCCTGATTCTGGATTGGCAGGTCTTGAAGTTGAAGAATGGTAGGAGGATACACTTTGGTTATCATCTTCTTGGGTGAGTTGTACTCTTATGTCCCCTCCTTGTCTTCTGGTGCCTCTCTTTTAAGGGCATCTAAAGGACTGGTGTCCAACTTGATTACAAGTAAAACATTTCCTTGTGAAGACACTAGGTCCTCTTCCACTGAATATTCCTCTACTGTTTGATCTCCTGCCTCTAAAACTGCCTTTATTACTGTGTTCTCCTTCTAATTCATGACTATTAAACTCTCCTTGACTCCTTTAGAATGGACCCCTGCCATTGAATCCACCTCTTCCCTTGAAGTTATTCCCTCTACCTATGTTATTTTTTTCTCCTCTTCTCTTCTGCTTTTATTCAATGTTTAGTGCCATTTGAAAACATATGTGTACTGATTTAGGGTTGAATAAGCTCATTTCATCTTGAATACTATATTTTAGTCCATTGATATACCTTGCAAGCTTGTGCTTCTCACTCTCAGGAACTCTGGCCTTCAAGATCATTTTGTAAAATTCTTTAGTATACCCACTCACATCAAGGTCCTTCTGCCTCAGATTTTGAAGCTTCTTATGGAGTGTGATCTCATAGTCTTCTGGTATAAACTTCTTCTTGACTTCAAATGACATATTTTTCCATGTTGAGATAGGGTTCTCCCATCCTCCATCCTTTCAGTTTGTAGAAAATTCCACCAACTTAAGGCAGGGCCTTTCATTCTAGATTTTGCAACTTTAACCTTCTGATTTTTTAGAGATGTTGTCATATTAAAAGTAGTTCTCTAAATCTTCCACCCAATCCATGCATTATTCAAGATCCATTTTCCCACAAAACATGGGCATGTCTGATTTTTGATCTCTTCTTCCAACTCTCTCAAGAGATTCAAGAATTTTTACTTGCTTTGCATGCATGTTCTTTGTTTCATCCTGCTTTGTATCTTCTTCTTCTTCTTCTTCTTCTTCTTCAAAATATTCTCCTTCCTCCTCTATTCTATCACCCCTTCTTCACTCCTTCCAAGATCTTAGCAAACTCTGATACCACCTGATGCAGATGACACTGCAAGAAAACCTTGATGGGCTCCAACTCCTATTCACTTCTTCAAACTTCTTAGTTGGTCATTCCAACTCCACACAAGTCTTCTAAGGATTCCTCTTGAATTTTCTAAGGGTTCAAGATGATCCCCTTATCCTTTCTAGGCTTTCCAAATCAAGTTGTAGAACTCTACAATTTCTCCTGTAGGAATACTTTCCCTAAACCAAGAAAAATGGGATAAACCTTCGCCAGAAACTTGGGACTCCTATCTTAAGTGATTTAAGACTTCAAATAGGCCCCAAGGGTCAAGATTCCACTACTGGTTTTGGTCTTGGAGACCCTAGGGTAGTCGAATCCTAAATGAGCTAGGATTCCTTGTAGCCCTAATCAGAGGGTTTTTGGGAATCAACTTTTAATTGCGGAAGGATCTAGTGGATCTGATTGGGTTTCTAGAGACCCTTTATGGATTTTGTAAACCCCTCAAAGACTAAGCATCTCACTCCACTCCTGCACCCCTGAACTCTTAGAAAAAACACATGCCTAATTAGCTAGATTAGGATTGGTTTTTTAAGTAAGTGGTCGGAGATGGGTTCATGGAGGAAATGCAGAGCCTTGGATGGATTCCCCTACCCTAAATTAGTCTAGAACCACCCTTGGTTTGACCCTTCCAAACACATATTACACATGCATGGGACTGCACCAAAAAGCCAGGCTAATTACATAGAGATAATTAGCCTAGGGCTTGCTCTCATAAATAATAGGACTAAGAGTGAGTGTCTGATCTTTAGGATTCTTCAAGACCATGATCCTAACTTGTATTTTCCAAGTATCTGAGAAGATCCACTAGATAAATCTCAAGTTAGGATCATATCTTTGTGACTGACCCAGTAAACCTTGGTTTCTCAGACAGTGACCAAATAAAATCTATAACTTTTCACTAACTTAACAGAAAGACTTCATACCAACTGGAATGATCAATAAACTCAAATAATTACAAACTTCTACAATTGGATCCTCAAGATGAATCCATACCAGGTCGTACAATGCAAAAATGACTCAAAACACTCTTCTATTTCCTTGTCTGAATATCCAACTCCATACATAGTGTGTTATAACCTTCATGGAAGGAATCCTCTCTCCTAATAACATCATCTAGGCATTTCAGATGCTTCAGAAAGTGGGTGAGGTCGGTTACAAAGAAGTTGTCATTCTTCGAGCAACATTTTGCAAAAGTTGTTGATGCAACTTTTTGGCAACATAAGAGAAAGTTGCTATTTTTGGTGAATGCTAAGCTTACCGACCCACAATGATGTGGGAGAGGTTCAAAATAAGACAAGAACCCATCTAAGGACATAAAACACAACTTCTAACCAAACACAAAAAACTTAAACTAACTTGGTCTAGCCATGGTTGTAGGAACCCATAGGTTTATAACTCACCTCAGGGTCCTTCACCTTACATCATAGACCCACACAAGGGTGATCACAAGGATGCACATTATTAAAAAAATAAAGCAAGAAAATAAGAACTTCAGGAGGTTCCTTGCACAATTATCTCTCCTCTCACTCCTAATTTCTTCTATAAATAGAATGAGTTTTAAGCTCAATGGGCCCCTGATTTTGGATTGTTGAAAGCATTGTTATGTTGTTCATAATATTAGAGACCTATATTGCATTATTATCTTTATTATCATGCATTGTTATAATCTTCATTTTTAGAGCTTAGAATGCATATCTCTTGAGCATGTATATTAGTTCCATTTAAATATTTCATTCTAGGTTGTATATGTCACTGATAAATGCATAATCTGAGGGCAATTATAGCATTTTTCATACTCCTCCTAGATAGGAAGAAATAGGTCAATTTTAGTGATTGATATGCTTGCTAACCCTTGTTTTTCACTAATACAATGACTTATTAATGTGTTGTGTTGCAGCTGTAGGAACCACAAAATAACACACACATTTCTGGTGCCCACCCTAGGGCAGAATCTTAGATTTTACCTCATTTTCAATTCATTTTCTACTAATTTGTCCTCCTAGGTTTTCAGAATAGAGTCGCTTTTGGTTGCATCATAGAATCTAGGATCGTATCTTGGAGATCCTACATTATTATTGGTAAAGGCTCGCATCTGGTGAACATTGTATCATTTTTGGTGTATTTGATCTCATCTGGGAAGAAGGGTTGTATTTAGGGAATCTAGGATCGCATCTATTTTTTGAATTTTCATTTTGAGAAGTCTAACCATTAATATTTGATGTTTTTTATCTTTGTCCTTTAAACAACATAATTATTGGTTTCAGATCACTGTTGGAGACTCTTTTGCTAGAAAATTTGGAAAGGCACCATTAACTTGTGGTTTACAGGTGGCCAATCCCCCATCTTGACTTCTATTTTGATATACTTTCAAACTAAAGATATTTTATAATCACTTAATAAATCAACCGGGGGATTATTCTCTTTTCCTCTGAGGAAAATCAGAAACTCAGAAGTTGATTTAAGATTTGAGGGTAAATTGGGGTAAATGAACAAAGCAAACAAACTCATCATTTAATTCATTTTTGGCAAAGTAATTGAACAAGAAAATGATTTAAAATTTGTGGGATTAATTGAACAAGATTCACACTTTAAATTTCCCTTTGGATAAGTAATTGAACAACACAAAGAACTAAATACTATGAGAAAAAGAATAACTCATCATCTAAAGTTGGATAGAAATTGAACAAGCAAATCACCTAACTTTGGGGAAATTGAAAAAACAAACTTTGCTATCAAAAGTACTTGTGTTTTCAATACATTAGGAATATCTAAATCAAGCTTAAACTTTCTTGAGGGAATTAACAAGTGATTGAAGTATTCTGGGAGAAAATGACATGGACTAGGAGAGTATGCTCTTCTTCTTTTGAAGAATCAGAAATCTTGAAATCCTAAGCTCGCCAATTCATTGTATGCTTATTCAACATTAGAGGGCCTGCCGGTTGAGGAAAAAATCTCCCGGGAATGACCCAAGTGAGGACAAGTTTTACGCCAACCCTTTCAAGTTACTATAAATAATTTCTTCCTTATAGGCCAAAGCCTCGGAAGATGGAATTGGTTTTGTTCTTGGAATTTTGACATCATTCCTTGAACATGCTAGGGTATGTGTAGAGTATAGTCACTTGAATCTTGCTTGCGAGACTACACATATTTAAGTACTCATAGGGCTATACATCTCAATTTTTCCTTGTGCAATTCTATGGGAGATGGTTTCAAATGGATTGCCCAATCATAAATAGCAAACTTTTGTAGTAAAACTATCTGATTCATCCCTGAAAGGGTGATAATCTTTGTGCAAGGAAAAAATTAATTGCCCCAAGATACTCATCATTTCGTGCCCTCACTTGCGTTTGGAGTCGCCTAATATGGAAACATGACTGGAGCCATTGCATGCTTGGTGATGGTCATATTCTGATTAGCATTTGAGTGTGTACCTAAGTCAACAAGAAAATATTTTCATCCTCTACTTAGAAAATAGGGCGTAAGGATGTGTCTATTCACCCCTACCAATGAAAGAATGCTTGATGTGTTTGAAAGCTCATTAACAAGATAAATCATTCAAACAAGAAACAAAATTCAAATCCTCTAGCTACATACTGTATTTTTTTCTCACTGGAAAGACTAAAAAAAAACCTATTATCATAAAAATTTGCACAAACTTCAAGACAAATCAGATGACAAATTGACAGGACATCAAACAGTCATTTTTGGTCTATCCTGGCTCGCATCTGGTTGTACAAATCTGCATGCAGTGTGCAAGCTCGCATCTGGTCAAACCTGTATCTCTTGTAGGGAGAAAGGTGGCATCCGGGCTACTTAGGCTCACATCTAGTTTTGCAAAATCTCACATTCAGAGTGTCGCATCTGGGACAGAGGGCATTTGCACAATTATTCCTTAGAGAAAATTAGTTTATTTGGGTACCCTTTTGGCTCCTTAGTCTGACCCTGTTGCTTTTTCTGGTCTCTCTATTGCTATTTCAAAACTTGTTTCACAGTTTACCTCGCATGTCATTTTTAACTCTTACAATTTGTCTCAAAATGTGTGGTCTATTCACCCTTAAACACAACTTGATTCCAATCTCACTATCAGGGCATTCTAACCCTTTGACGCTGGAGTCATCCACTTTCACCAAACACAAACAAAATTTCACAAATTGGACACACTTAATTGAACTATTTGAGACTTCACTTGACACTATTGGGAAAATTTGGATATAGTTGAGAAACAACTTCATGGTTAACACAAGACACAATAAGTATTTTGCTGATGAATCAGAAGTGCCTCCTAGATTTCTAGGTTTTCAAAAGGGAGAGACATCTCGCAATCCTCTATTTGACACAGACTCACCAGTAATGGATGTTGATAGGAATGAATGGGCTAATGGCTTTGAAGAATACAACCATGAGAAAAACCAGCGAGATCAAGACACTACCAATAATGAGGAAGACACCAACATCACGCACCCTTTGTTTGAATCAGAAAGTGATGAAGACATTCCTGAAGAAGAGTACAATAGACTCAAACAAAGTAGGAAATTCCAAAGAACATTGGAAATGATAATTGGTGAAGACAAAGAGAAATACTTTCTCCATCTAGCATCCATCGGAGTAAAATTACCTAAAGATTATGATGTTGGAAAATTAAAGGAAAAAAGAGATATATGTTGGAGATTTGATTCAGAGTAGTTGATTGATTGTATGTTTGTCATTGATGACAACATATAATACACAGTAGTAATTCTATATGAAATTATCTGAATGATGATATGAAGACTTGTGTGGATAGATACATGTTTTTTACATATTTATTATGTTATGTTCATACACGTAGACCCAGCTATGATGTTTCAGTAAAGTTATGTAATTTTGTTATTGGCAGTTACAGTTCTGGAAGTATAACTGTTTAGGGCCAACGTATATAACATGTTACATGAGTTGTGTCTATCTTCAAGATATGCATGTGTATATTCATGTTTATTTATGAGTTGATGATACAAATCCAAAGGCGCCAAACATGTTCCAAGATGATTGCAAAGTTATGGTTAATTTGGTGAGGCTGACTAAGTGAAGCGTCGCGTCTGTTCAGCATTGACTTGCGTGGACTTAATATTGTTTGCGTGCTTAGTTAAGCTGACTAAGATATTGATGAAGTGTTTCTAAGAGCCAACATGACCTTCTAATTTTGAGAAGATACTTATAGTAGTTCAATTGTGATACGCCAAGTGTGAATGATACGAAATGTGAAGAAAGATGTATAGAGCAGATCATCAGAGTTGGTTCATTCATCAAGGATCTATGTGAAGAAGAAGTGAAAGATTGTAATACACTGGAACTGATCAAGATAGCAGGTCTACTCTACAGTTCATCATTAGATATAGTGCATATCTATTATTCAGAAGGTTGTAGCCTTCACCATCAAGCAGTGAGCTTTTGGATAGTGAGTCCACCACCCCTAACAGGGTTACTTGTAAAAGACTCCTAACAGG
>MU224206.1:3332599-3358739 GCA_018584345.1 Thuja plicata
GGATTACTACAAACAAGTATAGTTTATTGTGGGTGCTAATTCCCACTGGGGTTTTTACCATTTGGTTTCCCCGTAATCAAATTGTGTGTTGAGTACTGTGTTATCTGATTATGCATTTACTTTTTTGTACAATAATGTTAAAGAAGTAAAAAGAGATTGAAGTAACTGATAACTGATTCACCCCCCCCTTCTCAGTTATCCTTTGGGACTATTCTAACAATATCAACCCCTATCTCTATTCTCACCAAACAAATGACCTTGATGCAAGCAAAACTTGCAACTCTCAAACAAAAGAAGGCTAAACCCAAGACAAAATACTCTTTGGACTCCATTTTTCCATTTCCTTTTGACAAGAGTATCAATATGGTTCCATTTCCACCTAATATGGCAAGGCCAAAATATGACAAGTACATGGGAGAGACTGATCCACATGACCACATGAGAGAGTTTTGTGTTCTAAGCATAGAGTACATGCACAAACCTACATACCTCATGAGGTTATTTCCAGGAAGTCTGGGTGGAAATGTTATGGAGTGGTTCTCCTAAATCACACCTAAGATAAAATATTTTGAGGATTTGATTCAACAGTTTATCCAAAATTACTCCTACAATATACAACATGAGGTAACCATGATGGAATTGTGTAACACAAAAAAAGTACCGGTGAATCCTTTACAAAATTTTTACAAATTTGGAGGAAGATATTTACAAGGTATTCAAGATCTATTCCTAAATCAGAGAAGATGGAAATCTTTATTAATAACTTGATACCTGAATTAAACTATGCATTGCAAATGCATGATTCACCCAATTTTGATAGGATGATCAAGAATGCGATCCATATTAAAGAGGTAATGGTTAAGAAAGGAGAAATCACTCTCCAAACTAATAAAAAATCTACCAACTCCAACAACAAGCCTAAATGGTGGAAAAAAACAAGAATTTTGTTAACAATAGAGTGGTAGATGCATCTAATGCTAATCCTAAACCAGCAGTGTTCAATCTAACGAATAGCATGCAAGAAAGTAAAGATGCCAAGGTAACTGTGTGTGTGAATTAGTGGACCTGTTATCTACAACACGACACTTCAATAAATCATTATATTAGTGAAAAAGCATAAAAGGCAAGGGTTTCAAGATAAACACTAAAACCGATCTATTGCTTTCTATCTAGGAGGAGTTTGATGAATGCAATAATTATGCCCTCAGATTATGCACAAATAAGTGACATGTACAACCTAAGAATGGAATATTTGAATCAAAACTAATCTAGATGATAAAGAAACATGCATATTAGCTCTAAAAATGAAGATAAAAAAAATGCATAATCTCAAAGCTAAAATGCAACATGGATTCACAATTAATCTAAACAGCATAACAATGCTTTTAACTCTGAAAATTAAGGGCCATTTGAGCTCAAAAACTCATTCTATTTATAGAAGAAATGGGGAGAGAGAGAGAGAGAGAGAGAGAGAGCGGGGACAAGGCCATTAATGGAGGTGTAAAAACCTTAATGGTGGTGTAAGATGCATTAATGGTGAAATGCATTAATGAGGCATGGGCTTGAGGAATCTCAATTAATGATACATTAATGAGAGCAATTAAGAGGCATGGTGAGGGTTTAAGAAGCATGGTTGAGGGTTTAGAGTCAAACTTGAGAAGTTTGACTTTTGGGAGTGAGTTGGATTCCTAATCACAAGATTAGGAATGTGACATCATTAGAAAGTGGGTTAAGATGGGATTAAGATTAGGATTAGACTTAGCATGGGGGGAATAGGTTGGGATGGGTTTGAACCCAGGGTTAAGGTGGTTGAGATAGGTTAGGTTAGGGTTTAAAGGGAATATTAATAAAATGAATTATAATTAATATATTCATTCAAAAGTAGGGAATTTAATTATTTAAGCTTTTGATTTCTTTGGATAATTAATTAGGATTATAGCCAATTAATTAGATTAATTTAGGCTAGAAGATAAGCTTTTGCAAGGGATGAGGTATAATAGAGATTTATTTAATTCATTTTAAATTAATTACCTTAGCCATGTTTTGATTTGAATTGATTTGTATTGAATTGATTTGATTGGCCTAGGTGATTAATAAAATTTGGTGATTAGATCACTTAGGAAGTTAAATTTGATTTGAAAGAATTATGCCATCTGATTGAAGATTTGTCTGGACATAATTGGGGATATGATCACACTTAGGGAAAATAGGGTCTATAGTTAGAGAAGACCAAATCCAGGTGGTTACATTTGCCCCTCTTTGAATTGATGTGCGAGCAACACATTGATTCAAAGAAAGTTTTTGATGTTGACTTCAGAAAGATTGAGAATTTAGCTCATGATCAAATGAAATGTCTGATGAGATCAGTCTCGCACTTGATTGAACTAAATTGATATAATTGACTTTGAAATTGATCAAACAAAGGTCAATAGAAGATCTTAAAGATACCAATCTTGAAGTTGGTTGTCGCCCAAAGATTGATAATACTGATTCCAAACTTGGTTTTCATCCAAAAGTTAGTATGAAGCTTCCAGGAGCTTAGTAAGAATATTTTAAAATGAGGGAACACAAGATATCTAGCTTATGAGAACCAAAGATTTCTATCCAACAGTTTCGACTTAGTCAAGGAACCTGTCATGCCCCTAGTTATTTGATAATGAAGTCATTTTTAATGCTATTTCAAGCAAGAATTTGATTGATGATAGTGTGATCATGCCCCCTCATAAATGAAATCAAAGGAAATAAGAATAAAATCCCTCTGTTATAATGATGTATCACTTGCAGGGGTCAGTTGGGAAAGAAAGAAGGAACTAGAAGAATTAGAAGAAAAGAAGGCATGTTAAGATTAAACACATGGGTACCAAGTTAATTATGTGAAAATGGGAGGGGTGAAACTGATAAAATGATGTCAAACCAAGATTTGTGATGAAATGTGTAATTTTGAGGATATAGAACCTGGAAAACTGAATTTTGAAACATACTGAGTGATCCTGCATTTTCAGGAGTTGTCACAAAAATTATACTGTACTGTGTAAAATGGCATAGGCACCTTTGATTTGGTTCTTGATTGATCAAAATAGAACAGAAAGGGAGTTTCAGTTGCCTAGGAGGAGGTTCAGAACTCCTAAATAGCTCAAAAATTCCAATATATATCTCAAAAATCACTTTTTAACTATTCATTTTTACTTTTATCCTTGGCAATTCAGAGATCTCTGCAAACAAGATGGTGGTCCTTGTGCACAAGCATCATTTTGAGCTCATTCATCATCATCAACATCCAACTAACTACCCACCTCTGGTAAGTACCCGAAAACCTACCTTTTAAAATTTCCAGTTTCTAATTTGATGTATTTTTATGCAAGATATAGCCATTTTAGTCCTGCGTCACATTCAGTGTTTTGCGTCACACCCGGTCAAT
This sequence comes from Thuja plicata, assembly GCA_018584345.1. Classification (NCBI taxonomy): domain Eukaryota; kingdom Viridiplantae; phylum Streptophyta; class Pinopsida; order Cupressales; family Cupressaceae; genus Thuja; species Thuja plicata. The sequence goes on from MU224206.1 coordinate 3,336,018, forward strand.
CTCGCGTCGCTTCTGGTCTTTGACCAAATTCCCAGGTCGCATCCGGTAAATTCTAGATTGTACCCTACTTTGTTGTTTTTAGTCATTTTTGTTTGAATTTTGTAATTTTTCGCACCCTGTCAGAAAAGAGTCGCACGCGGCATCCCGTGTCGCATCCTATAAAAATAGGGTCGCATCTCGGATACCCCATCACATCCTAGAAATCAGGGATCACATCGAGTAAAGAGGATCGCACCCCATAAAAATAGGGTCATTTCTAGTTTTTGACATAGTTATCTTCTCATTTTGACTATTTTCTTCTGCTGATCATGAAAAGACTTACCTGATAGGTTTTTTGTTTAACTTTTCGTAGATAGATCACTGATTCTAAACTTTTCTGTAACGACTATCTCTTTTTTTTGGTTTTTAAATAGTTTCCATTTGAGGTGGTTTCATTTTGAAGCCCATATCCTAGCCGAGTGTTATCTTTATTATGTTTTTTGACTGTAGAAGAGCAAGAATTATTGGCTTGTGTCGGTCTAGCTGCATTGGGGGATTTACCCTACATTAGGGTAAATCGAGGGTTGTTGAATGCTCTAGCTGAGAGATGGCATCTAGAGAACAACACCTTCTATCTCCCCATTAGAGAGATGACTGTTACACTAGAGGATGTGTGGAAGATCCTAAGAGTTCTTGTGATGGGCCAAGAGGTCCAGTTTAATTCTAGATCGGTGACATCCATCGCTACTGCCCGATGATTCTTTCAGGATGATAGCATTATGCGATGATATATGACATGGGATTACATGTGTGATCACTATGAGAATCTACCTATATACTTGGCTGTATTGATCAGAGGCATCCTTATGCCCGACTGAGGATAGCACAGATTTATGGTTGGCTAGGTCGACATGCTTGAGAAGATGGTTGTGGCCAGATGGAGATTCTCATGGGGTAGCTTCATATTGGCACACATGTATAGAGAGCTCCATGAGATAGTGTACCATCATACCTAGAGAATAATAGTGGGTATTTTAGTTCTTCAAATCTGGTCCTGGGAGCACATCCCCATTACATGGCTAATAGTCAACAGACAGTAGGCACCAGAGCAACCCTATGTATTCATGTATGCCAGTTGGATACAATAGCCCCATCTGGGCAAGGTAGAGTACAGGTGCCAGTTATTGGATGATGTCACTATAGTGGTATGGAATCCATACCTTGATTGTGAGGAGTGGGAATCAAATAGGTGGCAGATGTCATACTTTTTCCAGAGTAGGTACCTTATTGGCAGGAAAAGATACATTATTGAGAGATTCTTAGTTACACTGGTGTTGCGGCAGTATGGCCAATTATAGGACAGATGCTAGGACTTGACTGCATATGTATGGATACACAATGAGATGCCATTATGGGGATGATAGTTGGGATAAGAGACTGCATAGAGGGCTATTGCAGAGATGGTAGCCGTGCCATGGGATCTTTGACCGAATGTAGCTAATGCAGGCTATTCTATAGGATACCTTATAGAGATGAGACAATACATGGTGCCTCAGTTTACAGATCCAGTAGAGGTGGTTCCTTGGATAGAGGACCCATTAGATTATGATCCTACAGAGGATCATCCAATTAGAGGCCAAGGAGGGCCCCAGAGAGATAGGAGCACCGGTGGTAGAGATAGTGGTATACATGGAGGGAGGGATGGAGGTAGAGATGGGAGACGTCCTCCTTCAGATGACGATGATGATGGTGGAGATGACAGGGGTTTTGGCAGGGATGGAGATCCCTTATCTTAGTGTGAGTAGGAGCGAGAGTAGCTTAGGGCTAAGATTACTGCATTAGAGGCCAGGCTCATGATAGTAGATACATTGTTGGTGGATAGAGATGCACAACTAGAGAGACTCAAAGCTAAGAGAGATAAGCAGGCTTGTACTGTTGTTCACTAGGGCCAAAGAGCTACATATTATTATGCTCTATATCATGTGGCAGTGCCAAAGGGGCAGAGAGCTATGCCTTTTCATGGTTGGCCCAACAGTCAGAGGGGGCCATGCCACCACCAGCAGTTCCATTTGTACCACCTCTTCCTCCTCCAAATCAGGGAGAGGGGGGAGTCAAACATGAGATATCATTTTGTACTATTTTGGTGAGATCATATTGTATATCTAGATCCCTGTGGGACCATTCTTTTGTACCATTGACACTTACACATGTATATTTGATTCACCCTGATACTCTGATACTCTTTGTGTAGACTTGTGTCATTTTGTTGATCTGTACCATGATTTGATACATATATCTGATGCAGCTATTTCTGATTTTGACATGTTTAATGAGTTCACTTTTCTTTGATAGATGTTTTTGCACATGTGATTAGGTTTATCTTGGTCTCATGATGATTTATATTTGTAGATGATGACATCATTTATGCATTTTGGATTTTATCACTGATATAAATGTGTTTCAAATGGTACTATGTGAATATTCAAATTTATGTTTTTGAGTTTTTTCTATGCAATTAAAATGTATGGATGCACTTAAGATGCTGAATAAAATGTAATGCTTTGAATGCTTTATTTTTTTATTTTCTCATTTCCATATATGAATGCAGAATGTATGCCATAGATGTGCAACGACATTGATATTAGTAATATTTTATGATGTAATTAACTTGGATAAATGAATGAGAAATCAAAATTATTTTTGAGCTCAAATCCCTTATATTGTTGCTTTCTATTTAAAATGAATCATGCAATCTCTTAAATGCATCTATATGCAAACTCTTAGGACTTGTCACTAATTTGCAGATATTGTAACATTTTTATCATCATTGGGCACTTTTTAGAACAGATACCACCTGATAGTACAACAATCAATAATACCCACTGATATTATGAAAGTATGAATACTATGTTTATTGGATGTAATGTTGGAAATAGACTTAGGCATCAAGGCATAGAAGCCAGGATGACCATTTAGTTACTTTCCTTTTACTATATCAGAATTTGTGTAAGGTAAGATATTGGACCCGTAATGACCTTGAAAATTCATATCGTTGGGTACATTATGTTTCGTATACCTTAGTGAGAATATGATTTTAGAAAAAAGACAAGGAAATCGTTCCAACCTCACCATAGTTTACACACAACAAAGATCGAGATATATGTGGCTATCCACTCATGGTGGCAGCTCTTACCATAAACATCAAAGTTAGGTGAAATTTATAGGATCATTTGGAATAATCACCATACACAGAAAACCAAGAAAATTTTATGCCCCCCATCCTTGCAACTCTTTGTCCTTGCGCAAACATCATGGAGTAACTCGGAAGACATAACAACCATCAATTGAGAATCAATCAAAGAAAAATCATAACTGCTTAGATGCCCCTAGTTAAAACATCATTGGTACATAAAAGAGTCATAATCAAACCAAGATCAAACTATGTGCTTAAGTAGTATTTGAAAAATACTATTGATTCATTTGTCAATCGCAGTAGAGATTCATCAATCAAATTGTGGAATTTAAGCAATATGTGTTGCATGTTTGTGAATAACTTTTTTGCTGCTTGTACTCCAATGTAGGTCATAGGGCCACCGTTTATGTTAATGTGATGTCTATGCCAGATAGGTGGTTCAGAAGGATACACCCTCATTTCGTGAAAGTGACATTTTGGTGCAAGTATCGAGAAACATTGTGCCACAAGACAAACCCTCCTAGGGCGACCTAGCAGACACAACCTAACAGGCTAGCAAAGATGCCCTCAGTGCGGAATGATTTTTTCCTAAGATAGAAATGTAGACAAATCCCAAGCAAGGATAGGACATTTTTAAGGAAACAGGGTCAGTCCAATAGCACAGGTGTAATCATGAGGGCTTAGTATCAGTAATGCATTGATAGATAGAGCACAGAATACAAGTGATGCCTCATTGCCAGGTTTTCACCACTTGGCAAAGCTTATTCATCAGTTTTTCTACCAAGATGCTTGTTTTACCAGGTTGTCATCAAGGCAGTTTTGTCTTTTTTTTTTTTTTGCTATTTTTTCTTTTTCAGATTTTTTTTTGTAGTATCAAGGCACCTGTTTGCCAGGTTTTCACCAAGGATACCTTTCTTCAGGAATTTTTTCACTATTTTTGGATTTCTTCAGGATCTATTTTTTTAGTATTTTTTAAGATTTTCACTGCATAGGCTCTACTATCCAGACATCAAGTGTAGAACTACTTCAAATGTAGAGTATTGATAGGATCTGGAAGGACATCTCCCTAAGGTATAGCTAGATGATAAGATCCAGTCCCAAAAGTAGCAGTGATAACATAAGGTCCCAGCCAGTTTGGTTCAAACTTTTCTTTCTGTTCTCTATTAGGCTGGTTATTAGGATTCTCCTTTAGAATGAGATCGCCCACTTGAAAGTGTCATGGTTTGACCTTTTTATTGTACCCCTTTGATATTCATTTTTGGTACACTTTTAGATGATCGAATGCCTATTTCCCGCACTCATCAAGTAATTCTAGTGCATTCACCCTATCAATGTGGTATTGCTCATCAGTAACAATACCTTGTAAAGATATGCGCAAAGATGGGTTTCAACCTCAATAGGTAGTACTGCTTCAACATTGTAGACTAAGGAAAATGGTGTGTCTCCTATTGGTGTTTTGATGCTTGTTATATAGGCTCAAAGTGCCAAATTTAGTTGTAAATGCCAGTCTTTGCCAGACTTACTCACAGTTCGGTGTAGGATCATGAGAATATTCTTATTATATGCCTCATCTTGTCCATTACCTTGAGGATAATAGATTGAGGAGAAATGTTGAGTGATGTGGAACTGTGTGCAAAGGTCTTCAATATCTTGGTTTTTAAATTGGCCCCCATTATCTATTATAATTGAAGAGGGCATCCCATACCTACAAATAATGTAGTTCAAGATGAGCATAGCCACCTGTTTTCCAGTGGCTTTGATTAGCAACATAGCTTCAAAACACTTTGTGAAATACTTAGTGGTCATAATGATGAACTTGTGTCTATTTGAAGAATTAGGATATATTTGTCCAACCAAGTCAAAGGCCCATTGCTGAAATGGCCAATGTGTTATGAAAGGTATGAGTTCTTTGGTAGGAGCATGGATAAGATTTCCATGTGTTTGGCATTTATGACATGTTTTTGAAAATTGGATAGCATCTTTTTCCATTGTAGGGAAGTAATAGCCTACTCTAAGCAGTTTCTTAGCTAATGAAAAGCCATTTGAATGTGATCCACATACACCTTCGTGGACCTTTTTTAATGCATGATTTGAATCTTCATGTTCTAAACATCTAAGAAGTGTATCGTTGAGACCTCATCTATATAAGTTATTAGTAATGAGGACATAACGCGATGCTATCCTAATTAAGGCTCATTTTTCATTTCTAGATAGATCATTGGGAATTGTTTGGTCAGTTAGGAAAGCAACGATCTTAGCATACGAAGATTGGTCTGGGGTGTTCAGAGCACAAATTACTTGGTATCAAAGGCAAGGTAGGATAATTCTTCCACCAAGAATTCATAGCAGAATTGATGTTCCTCCAGTTGAAACATGGATTCTAGTGTATCCATAGCATCTATAGCTTTATTCTATGTTTGGGGTAAGTGCTGGAATGTGATAAAGACAAAGTATTTCTTTAGGTCAACAACCAGTTTCTTGTAGGGTATCAAATTCTCATCTTTCATTTGATAATATTCATTGACTTGATTGATAATGAGCTGGGAGTCACCATACACATGTAACTCTACAATCTTCCATTCCATAGCAAGATTAAGACCATTTACCAATGTTTCATATTTAGAAATATTATTTGGGCATGAGAACATTAATTTGTAAGACTTGGGTATCTTGTAGCCTTGAGGAGTGATGAATAGAACCCCAGCTCTAGAGCCTTGTTGCGTGAAAAAACCATAAAATTATATCTTCCATGGATACTCAATTAGATGCAGAATTGTTTCATCAGGGAACTCAATTCTTAACAGTTCATCATCTTGGAGTGGCGAATCAGCTAATTGATATGTGAGAACTTGTCCTTTAATAGCCCTCCTGTCCACATATTCAATGTTAAATTCACTTAGAATGAGGACCCACTTTGCCAGACGTCCTATTAATTCCATTTTTCTTAAGAGGTAATTCAAAGGATCGATCTTGGAAATGAGCCTTACTGTATGTGATAGCATGTATTGTCTCAATTTTTGTGATGCGAAGACAACTGCTAAGAAAGATTTCTCAATAATTCTATAATTTAGTTCATAGGAGACTAGTGTTCTACTGAAATAGTAGATCGCTCTTTCCTTTTTGGTCTCATCCTCTTGTGCTAGTAATACTCCTAGTGATGTGGATGTAGCTAAAATATACAAGAGTAATGTCTTTCCATGAATGGGTGCCATAAGAATAGGAGTAGCCAGGTACTCTTTTAATTCTCTGAAGTTGGCTTCACAATGCTCATCCCATTTGAAGGTGACCCCTTTGTGTAGCAATTTGGTAAAGGGTCGCGCTCTGTTTGCCAGTTGTGACACAAACCTCCTGATTGATTTGAGTCTCCCTTGTAATGTCCTCATTTGACTAATGTTGCGTGGAGGAGTCATTTGTAGTATATATTTGACTTTGCTAGGGTCTACCTCAATTCCTTTCACTGAAACAATAAACCCTAAGAGCTTTCCTAATTGGACCCCAAAGGCACTTTTCTTTGGATTGAGCCTGAGTTGAAATTGCTCCATACGATCCAATATTTTTCTTAAGTCACCAATATGTGTAGTCCATTCTTTTGATTTAGCTAAGGTATCATCCACGTAATCCTCCATGTTTTTATGCATCATATCATGGAATATAGTGGTCATGGCTCTTTGATATGTAGCACCTGCATTCTTTAACCCAAATGGAATAACATTACAGCAACAGGTTCCCCATGTGCATGTAAATGCAGTCTTCTCTTGATCTTTGGGAGCAATTTTAAACTAATTATAGCCTAAGAACCCAGCCATTAGTGAGTACATTTGGTAACCTATTGTGAGTTCTATAATCATATCAATATTAGGCAGTGGAAAGTCATCCTTAGGACATGCCTTGTTTAAATCCCTGAAGTCTGTATAGATCCTAATAGATTTATTTGATTTAGATATGGGGCCACATTAGAAATCCATCATGCATAAGCGATGACTCTGATGAATCCAGCTTTCAATAATTTTTCTAGCTCCACTTTTACCAGTAATGCAACATGAGGATGCATCTTACTTAGTTTCTATTTCATGAGTTTAATTCCAGGAGCTATAGATAAATGGTGCATGATCAATTCAAGATCCATCCCAGGCATATCTATGTAAGACCATGCAAAGTTGATCTTTTTCTCTTTCAAGAACTCAATGAATTGTGTCTTCTCCACTTCTGACAAAGATTGTGCTACATGGACAGTTTGAGGAACTTTAGTTGTGCCCAAGTTAACTAGTTGTGTTGGTTCTATTAGAACTGAAGATCTTTCCTGAAAGAGCTCGGGGAGGATATCAAGAATCTCATCCTTTGGCACCTCTGAGAGGTTTTCACCATCAGATACATCTTTTATTTTTACTTTTTTAGAATCTGACGCTACCACAACGTGGTTTTCACTGTCAGTTCTTTTCTTTTTATATTTCAATTTGTGATTGAGAAACTTGATATCCTCCTGTGACATGTTCATGCTCCTTGCATTGGTGGAAGAAGGGTAAGGTTCACAAGCATTTAGATAGCAAGCCAAAGTGTAGTCATTAGGGAAGTCGAGGATAGGAGTAGGATGTATATTAGTCCAATCAATTAGGTCTGGGTTTATTAAAGACAAGGAGTCTGATCTTGGGAAGGACAACATCACATCAGTGTCAAGACTATTAACTGACATGACATATTCTGTTAAGTCTATTTCATCGATGTTTAGATCAATAAGAGTTAGATCATCATTATCGAAGTCATTGTTAGTTATATGTGGACCAAACTCTAGTGACTCATTAGTGGAAATTTTACCTTCATCTCTTTGTGAAAGGAGGTTCCTAGCTTGTAGCCTTTGAATTTCTTCCAGGTCTAGGAAAATACCAGTTTCTTCATCAATGAGTGCAGGAAGGGATACCTCCTCTACTTCAGGACTATTAACATTGGTAGGAGCAGTGTTAGAATTCTCTCTGTGTTCTAACGAAGCTGAAAACATATGAATTACATCAATTTGAATGTCCTCTATGGAAAAATATATCTCATCCCACTCATAATCATGGGAGTCTATTATTTCATCATCAGATCTGTTCAATCATTCAGCAATAGTTACCTGATGTACCCTATTAGACACTTTTAGATCAAATTGTGGTAAATCAAGGACATGTGAAACTGTGACTAACTACCCCCAGTTAGGATGTGAATCCTATCGTCAGGGTGTGTCTTCAGTAGTTGTTTCTATTAACAGAACCTCTGGGTTGTCTTCTATTGTTTCTTCTTCCTCTTGAATAGTAGCTTGTGGTAATGAAGGGATATGAGTGTTTTGTGGTACCTCAAAGCTTAGCACATAGCACTCTCCTTGATATTCAGGATTATCTGTACCAACATGTAATAATCTTTCATAGGACCATTGTTCTAGTTCTATTTCCTCTTCCTCATCACTTCCTTTGTCAACGATCAGACTATCCCTTGAAGTAGGGCCTTCAGATTTATTATTGAAACTGAGCCTTGTTTTATCCTTGGTATCCCTGAATTCCATGTGTACGGGTTTAATAAGGCCTTTTCCTTTGTCTCCTAAAGGTCCTTTTCCTTTATATCCCATTTTCTAAGAAGGTCATATCCTTTACCATAATTTTTCAGGGATATTTCCACATGTTTCACCTTAGCTTCTTTTGGTTCTCCCTTGTAAATCCAGGCCAAGACTACCTGTTCTTCTGTGTTATCTAAATGAGAGGTAGATGCTTTAACCATGCCATTTCTTTGTGAATTTCTGGTGTCCGAGATGCAACAAGTGTGAATGATGAGGAAGGTTTTCCATAGGATCTTGGTGACACTGGAAGTTTTCGTTAATGACGAGGTCATGTCTAGCTTGTATTCTCCCATACCTGCTTCTTCAAGTTTTAAGGTCTTTCCAAAACTTTTCATAACTATGTCTTTGGTAGTCTCGAGTACAATCTCATTTTCAGCTTCCTTCTTATGAGGGACCATACTACCTGATCTAACATTGTTGCACATATAATTGGCATATGCACGAATTGTTACCTCCACTCCAGTATGTGGGAATTTGATACACTGTTGGTAAGTAGACGGTACAACTTGCATTTCATGGATCCAAGGTCTCCCTAACAGTATGTTGTAAGCCAAGGGTACACCCAAAACTTGACATATGACATTCCTTTCAACCGGTCCAATTCTGATGGGTAGAACAATAAGACCTTTAGAGGATCTTTCTTCCTCATCATAAGCTTTGATAGTGATTTTGCTTCTTGAATCAATGGTTTGTTCTGAGAGACCCAACTTCTTGATTAGATTAAGGGTACAAATATTCAACCCTACACCTCCATTTATCAATACACATCTAACATGGGATTTATGAATGAGGACTTCAAAATGAAGGGGTTGATTATGTGGATGTGTCAATGATTTATCATCTTCTTCAGAAAAGGAGAGGTAATGTGGCATTGAGATGTGACTAACCATTACTTGGAATTTGTCTACATCAAGGTCCTTTGGCACATTTGTGGCATGTAGGTCTTTCTCAAGGATTTCCCTATGCACTGAGGAGATTTTAAGCAACTCAAAAATGGAAATTTGGGCAGAGGTTCATTGCAATTGATCCACCAAGTTATACATTGCTGCAGGGATAGTAACTATTTGTTTTCCTACTACCGATTTGGGGATAGTGACAATGGGTGCTTTGGAAGTTGTTGTTGGTTTTGAATAGGAATTGGACCCTTTGATCGTGACCTGTGCTTGACTTCAGGCTACTGCATTTGATTGGGAAGATGTGTTTTGAACACCTTTGATAGTGACCACATTAATTGATTCAGTTTTGATGTCTAGCATGTTGATCACATTATCATTTTTAGAGTAGGCGTAGTTCACTACATTTCCTTTACCTTTAGATGCTTCCCCTTTCTCATAATTAGGGAATGACTTGTTAAATGTTGTGTGGTCTTCATTGGTGGTGTGCCCTTCCACTTTGATCTTGCCTCCTTCAATAAGGTATTGGATAACATGTTTGAGTTTAAGATAGTTATTAGTCTTGTGTCCTTTGTTCTTGTGAAAGGCACAGTAAGAATTGTCATCCCACCATCTCAGTTTGACTTCTAGTTCCCATGGTTTGGAATTTGGGATTGTGAGAACTTTTTTATCTAGGTGTATCTTCAAAATTGTCTCAAGAGGCTCTCCCAAAGGATTGAATGTTCTTTGGGGTTTGGAAGTCCATGGCCGACCTTTGTTGTTCTCGTTGTTTTCTTTAGGTATAGAAGTTGTTACCTTGGCATTTTTACTGGCTTGCATGCTATTCATTAGATTGAACACCTCGGGTTTAGGATTAATATTTGATGCATCTACTAATCCATTGTTAACAAAAAAAAAAAAAAAATTCCACCATTTAGGCTTGTTGTTGGAGTTGGTAGATTTTTTTCAATTTGGAGAGTGATTTCCCCCTTTTTAACCATAACTTCTTCAATACAGATGGCGTTCTTGATCATCCTATCAAAGCTAGGGGAATCTTGTATTTGCAACGTGTAGTTCAATTCTGGTATCAAGTTATTAACAAAGATTTCCATTTTCTCAGATTCAGGAATAGCCCTTGAATATCTTGCAAAGTTTTTCCTCCACCTTTGTAGAAAGTGTATAAAGGATTCGCCAGTTCTTTGTTTAGTGTTGCACATATCCATCATAGTTACATTGTGTTGTATGTTATAGGAGTAATGTTGGATAAACCATTGAATTAACTCCTCAAATTTTTTTACCTTAGGTGTAATTTTTGAGAACCACTGCATGGCGTTGCCTCCTAGGATTCCTGGAAATAGTCGCATGAGGTATGTAGGTTCATGGATGTATTCTATGCTTAGAGAACAAAATTCTCTCACATGATCATGTGGATCAGTCTCTCTCGTATACCTGTCATATTTTGGTATTGCCATGTTGGGAGGAAACATAACCATATTAATACTCTTTTCAAAAGGGAAAGGACAAATAGAGTCCAAAGAGTATTTCATCTTGGGTTTAGCCTTCTCTTGTTTGAGATTCGCAAGTTTAGTTTGCATCAATGTTAGTTATTTGGAGAGAATAGAGATAGGAGCTAACACCTCCTTTCCCTTTAGTTGCTCAACATCATAATCCTTAGGTAATTTCACGCCAGTGAATGCTAGATGGAGAAAGTATTTATCTTTATCTTCGCCAATTATCTTTTCCAATGTTATTTGGAATTTCTTTCTCTGCTTGAGCTTATTGTATTCTTCTTCAGTGATGTCTTCCTCACTATCTGAACTGAACAATGGATAGTCAAAGTGTTGTTCTTTCCCACCATCACTATCTTCATGCTTTTGGTTTTTACCATTGTCGTATTCCTCAAAAGCCTCACTCCATTCGTGAGTGGGTCTTTCCATTTCTGTAGAGTCTAAATCAAATAGGGAACCGTGAGCTGTTTCTCCTTGTTGAAAGTGTAGTGATCTTGGAGGTACTTCCAATTCTTTAGAAGTGTACTTGTTGTGTCTTGTGTTAACCATGTATTTGTATCTCAACTTTGTCAAAGTGTCCCGATAGTGTCAAGTAGAGTTTCAAATTGTTCAAGTGAGTGTGTCTAGGTAGAAGTGTCATTTGTGTTCTGGTGGAAGTAAATGATTCTAGCGTCAAAGGGTTAGAATTCCCTAATAGTGAGATGGGAATCAAGTTGTTTTGAAAAGTGGATAGACCAGACAATATATTGAGACTGATTGTGAGAAGCCGACAGGACATGCAAGGTAGACGTTTGAAAAGGTGTTTTGAAACAACAATAGGGAGACTAGAAAAAAAAAATAGGGATAGACCAATGAGACAAAATGGCATCCAAATAAACTTACTTTCTCCAAGAGGTAGCTGTACAAGTGCCCACTATCCTAGATGCGACACTCTATATGTGAGCTTTTATAAAACCAGATGCGAGCCTAAGCATACGGGATGCAATCTTTCTCCCTAAAAATGATGCAAGTTTTACCAGATATGAACTAGCATACTGCATGCGAGTTTATATACCAAGTGTGAGCCATGATTGACCAAAGATGACTGGTGTGCTTTTTTGGAAATTTGATGTCTGATTTGTCTTAAATTTCATGCAATTTTGTTTGATAATAGGTTGTTTTTGAGTCTTTCTAGTGAGTGAAAAATATAGCATGTAGCCAAAGGACTAATTTTTGTTTCTTGTTTTGATGATTTATCTTGTTAGTGATCCTTTAGATACGTCAATCAGATTTGCATTGTTACAGGTGAGTAGACACATTCTTACGCCCTATTTTCTAGGTAGAGGATGAAAATCCTTTCTCATTGACTTAGGTACACACTCAAATGCTAATCAGAATATGACCATCACCAAGCACGTAATGGCTCCAGTCATGATGCCATATTAGCCGACTCCAAATGTAAGTGAGGGCAAGATATGATGAGTGTCTTGGGGCAATTACTTTTTGCCTTGCACAAGGATTATCACCCTTTCAGGGATGAATCAGGTAGTTTGTCTACAAAGTTCATCATTTATGATGGGGCAATCCATTTGAAATCATCTCCCATATAATTGTACAAGGAAAAATTGAGGCATATAGCCCTATGAGTACTTAAATATGTGTAGTCTCACAAGAACGATTCAAGCGGCTCCGCTCTACACATACCCAAGCATATTCAAGGAATGATGTCAAAATTCTGAGAACAAAACTGATTCCGTCTTCCAAGGCTTTGGCCTACGAGGAAGCAATTATTTATAGTGAGTTGGAAGGGTTGGTGTAAAACTTGTCCTCACTTGAGTCGTTCCTAAGATATTTTTTCCTCAACAGGCAGACCCTCTACTATTAAATAAGCAAACAAAGGATTGACGAGAGTAGGATTTCTAGATTTATAATTCTTCGAAAGAAGAAGAGCATACTCTCCTAGTCCATGTCATTTTCTCCCAAAACACTCCAATCAATGTTTATTCCCTCAAGCTATTTGACCTTGATTTAATTATTCCTAAATTATGAAGACATAGTACTTTGAAAGCAAAGTTTGATTGTTTAGTTTCCCCAAAATTAGGTGATTTGCTTGTTCAGTTACTATTTCCAAAATTTAGACAATGAAGTTGTTCAATTATCCCACAAAATTTTAATGCTTTGTGTTGTTCAATTACTTTTCCAAAATGAAGTTTAAATAGTGAGTTTTCTTGCCTTGTTCAATTACCCCAAATTCTTTTCAAGTTTTAAATCAATGTTTAATTTTCTGATTTTCCTTTAAAGGAAAAGAGCATACTTATCTAATTGATTTAACAAATGAGAAGAAAATGTGCTCTTAGTTTTGAAAAACAAAATGAAATGGAGGTCAAGATAAGGGGATGGCAATCTGAAAAACCACAAGTTAGTATTCTTTCTCCCACTTTTTAGCTCTGACAACAATCTGCAAACATAAGTTAGGCTGTGAAAAGATCAAAGACAATAAACATGCAAATGTTAATGGTTAGATTCTTCAATTTTCAATGACAGAAACAAGATGTGACCCTATATTTACCAGATATGATCTGGTATCCCAGATGTGATGAAATGCATACCAGATGTGAACCTTTACCAGAAATGACTCAGAAATATCCTAGATGTGAGCCTAGATTCTGCGATGCAAGGGGGTATCCCGGATGTGAGTCTTTATCACCAAAAATGAGCCTATACCTGAAACCTATGAAGACAAATTAGTGAAAAATGGATGCAAAATGAGGCAAAGTATAAAATTAGCCCCATGGTGGGTGCCAAAAATGTGTGTGTGAATTAGTGGACCTATTATCTAAAACATGACACTTCAATAGATCATTATATTAGTGAAAAAGCATAAAAATCAAGGGTTTCAAGCTAAACGCTAAAATCGATCTATTGCTTCCTATCTAGGAGGAGTTTGATGAATGCAATAATCATGCCCTCAGATTATGCACAAATCAGTGACATATACAACCTAAGAATGAAATATTTGAATCAAAACTAATATAAATGATAAAGAAACATCCATATTAGCTCTAAAAATGAAGATAAAAATAATGCATAATCTCAAAGCTAAAGTGCAACATGGATTCACAATTAATCTAAACAAAATAAAAATGCTTTTAACTCTAAAAATTAAGGTTCATTTGAGCTCAAAAACTCATTCTATTTATAGAAGAAATGGGGGGAGAGAGAGGGGACAAGGCCATTAATGGAGGTGTAAAAACCTTAATGGTGGTGTAAGAGGCATTAATGGTCAAATGCATTAATGAGGCATGGGCTTGAGGAATCTCAATTAATGATGCATTAATGAGAGCAATTAAGATGCATGGTGAGGGTTTAAGAAGCATGGGTGAGGGTTTAGATTCAAGCTTGAGAAGTTTGACTTTTGGGAGTGGGTTGGATTCCTAATCACAAGATTATGAATGTGACATCATTAGGAAGTAGGTTAAGATGGGATTAAGATTAGGATTAGACTTAGCATGGGGGAATAGGTTGGGATGGGTTTGAACCCAGGGTTAAGGTGGTCAAGATAGGTTAGGTTAGGTGTTAAAGGGAATATTAATGAAATGAATTATAATTAATATATTCATTCAAAAATAGGGAATTTAATTATTTAAGCTTTTGATTGCTTTGGATAATTAATTAGGATTATAGCCAATTAATTAGATTAATTTAGGCTAGAAGATAAGCTTTTGCAAGTGATGAGGTATAATAGAGATTTATTTAATTCCTTTTAAATTAATTACCTTAGCCATGTTTTGATTTGAATTGAATTGATTGTCTTAGGTGACTAATAAAATTTGGTGATTAGATCGCTTAGGAAGTTAAATTTGATTTGAAAGAGTTATGCCAGCCGATTGAAGAGTTGTCTATACATAATTGGGGGTATGATCACACTTAGGGAAAATAGGGTCTATAGTCAGAGAAAACCAAATCCAGGTGGTTACAGTAACAACCACAATACCTAAAACAAACAATGAGAACAACAAGGGTCGACCATGGACTTCCAAGCCTCAAAGAACATTCACTCCTTTGGGCGAACCTCTTGAGACAGTTTTGAAAACACTCTTGGACAACAAATTTCTTACAATCTTGGATTCAAAACCATGGGAACCAGAAGTCAAACCACGATGGTGGGATGATAATTCTTATTGTGTCTTTCACAAAAACAAGGGACACAAGACTAATAATTTTCTTAAACTCAAACATGCTATACAAGACCTTATTGAAAGAGGCAAGATCAAAGTGGATGGACACACCTCTAATGAAGACCATATGACATTTCAAAAACCCTTCCCTAACTATGACAAAGGGGAAACCTCTAAAGGAAAAGGAAATGAAGTAAACTACACCTACTCCAATAATGATAATGTGATCAACATGCTAGACATTAAAAATGAATCCATTAATGTGATCATTATCAAAGGTGTTAAAGACATATCTTCCCAATTAAATGCAATGACATGAAGTCAAGCACAAGTCACAATCAAGGGACCTAATTCCTCATCAAAACTAGCAACAACTTCAAAGGTGCCTATTGTCACTATTCCCAAACCAATGGCAACAAGACAAACAGTTACCATTCCAGCAACAAACTTCAACTTGGTGGATCAACTGCAATGAACCTTTGCTCAAATTTCCATATTTGAGTTACCTAAAATCTCCTCAGTGCATAGAGAAATTCTTGAACAAGCCCTACATTCAGAAAATGTACCAAAGGACATTGATGTGGAAAAATTCCAAGCAATGGTTAATCATATATCAGCACAACACTATCTCTCTTTTTCAGAAGAAGATGATAAATCATTAACACATCCACATAACCAACCTCTACACATTGAATTCCTAATTCACAAATCCAATGTTAGATGTGTATTGATAGATGGAGGTACTGGGTTAAACATTTGTACTCTCAATCTAATCAGGAAGTTGGGTCTCTCAGAACAAACCATTGATTCAAGAAGTAAGATCACTATCAAAGATTACGATGAAGAAGAAAGATCCTCTAAAGGCCTCATTGTTCTACCAATCAGAATAGGACCAATTGAAAGAAATGTGATATTTCAAGTTCTAGATCTACCCTTGGCTTACAACATACTATTAGGGAGACCTTGGATCCATGAAATCCAAGCAATACCATCTACTTACCACCAGTGTATCAAATTCCCACATAATGGGGTGGAAGTAACAATTCCTCAGATGTCAATTATACTTGCAACAATGTTAAAGAAGATAGTATGGTCCCTCATAACAAGGAAGTTCCAAAAGAAACTATACTTGAGACTACTAAAGACATGGTTATGAGAAGCTTTGGAAAGACCTTAAAGCTTGAATAAACTAGTATGGGAGAATACAAGCTGGACATGACCCCATCACTGATGGAACTTCCAGTGTCTCCAAGATCTTATGGAAATCCTTCCTCATATTTTACACCCACTACATCTAAAGAGCCAGAAATTCACAAACCAACTGGTATGGTTAAAGCATCTACCTCCCAAGAGGATGACAAAGAAGAACAAGCAGTTTTGGCTTGGCTTTACAAGGGAGAACCAAAAGAAAATGAGGTAAAGCATGTATAAATATCCCCATAAAAGTATGGTAAATGATATGATCTTCTCAAACAAATGGGCTATAAAGGAGAAGGACCTTTAAGAGACAAAGGAAAGGGACTTGTTGAACCTATACACATGGAATTCAGAAATACCAAGGATAAAATAGGACTAGGTTTCAATAATAAATTTGAAAAGCCTACTTCAAGAAATGGTCCAATCTTTGATGAAGTGATGAAGCAGAATAAACAGAGCTAGAACAATGGAACTATGAGAGATTATTTCATACTGGTATAGTGTACCTCAAATATCAAGGAGAAAGATATGTACCTAGCTTTGAGATACCACAAGACACTCATATTCCTTTATTAACACAATCTACTGTTCAAGTGATAGAGGAAACAACAGAGGCTATTCTAGAAGTGCCATTGATAGAAACAACTACTGAAGAGATACCCCAATAATAGGATTCACATCCTAACTAGAGGCAGCTGGTCACAATTTCACACATCCTAGATTTACCACACTTTGATCTACAAGTGGCTAATAGGGTACATCAGGTAACTATTGCTGAGTTTCTAAATAGATCAGATGATGAAATAATAGACTCACGTGATTATGAATGGGATGTCCTATCTGATGCTACCATGGAAATTGAAGTAGACATGATTCATAATTTGGCACTGATATTTCAAAGAGAAGAGAGTTCTAACCCTCCCCTTGACCCTATTTTTGTTCCAGGATCAGATGAGATACCATTGCCTAGAATTCTTGATGAAGAAACTAGTGTTTTACTAGGTCTAGAGGATATTAATGAGACTACAAGAAATGAATTCCATTTTTCTACGAGAAGAAGAAGAAATCTCAACTGATGAGTCGCTAGAGTTAGGTCCACATATTACTAACAACCCTATTAATGATGGTTTAACTCTTACTGATCTAAATGCTATAGAAGTAGAATTAACACAACATGTCTTTTAAGTTAATAGTTTTGACGCTGACGCAATGCTATCCTTACCAAACTTTGATTCATTATCCTTGATAAACCCAGACCTAATTAATTGGAAGAATTTAGATCCTAATCCTATCATGAACTTTCCTAATGAATACACTTTGGCTTTCTACCTAAATGCTTGTGAACCTTATCCTTCTTCCACCAATGCAAGGAGCGTGAACATGTCACAGGAGGATATCAAGTTTCTCAGTCACAAATTGAAAAATAAAAAGAAGAAAATAACTGATGGTGAAAACCACGTTGTGGTAGTGTCAGATTCTAAAATAGTAAAAATGAAAGACATATCTGATGGTTAAAACCTTCTAGAGGTGCCAAAAGATGGGATTCTTGATATCCTCCCTGAGCACTTTCAAGAAAGATATTTAGTTTTGATAGAACCAACACAACCAGTTAACTTGGGCACAGCTGAAGTTCCTCAAATTGTTCACCTAGCACAATCTTTGTTAGACAAAGAAAAGATACAATTCACAATGTTCTTGAAAGAGAAAAAGATCAACTTTGCATGGTCTTATACATATATGCCTGGACTTGATCCTGAGTTAATAATGCATCATTTATCTATAGCTCCTGGGATCAAACCCGTGAAACAAAAACTAAGAAAGATGCATCCTCATGTTGCATTAATGGTAAAAGAAGAGCTATAAAATTACTAAAATCTCAATTCATAAGAGTCATTTCTTGCATAGGATGGATTTCTAATGTGGTACTAGTATCTAAATCAGGTAAATATATCAAGATTTGTATAGACTTTAGAGACTTAAACAAAGCATGTCCTAAAGATGATTTTGCACTACAAACATTGATATGATCATAGATCTAACAATGGGCTATCAAATGTACTCATTAATAGATGGTCTTTTAGGCTATAACCAGATTAAAATTGCTCATGAAGATCAAGAGAAGACCGCATTCACATGCACATGAGAAAATTTTTGCTAGAACGTTATGTCATTTGGATTAAAGAATGCAAGTGCTACATACCACAGAGCTTACTACTATATTCCATGATATGATGCATAAAAACATGAAGGATTATGTGGATGATACCTTAGCTAAATCAAAAGAAAGGACTACTCATATTGACGACTTGCAGAAAGTATTAGATCGCATGTAGTAATTTCAACTCAGACTCAATCCAAAGAAATGTGTCTTTGGGGTTCAATCAGGGAAGTTACTAGGGTTTATTGTATCAACAAAAGGAATTGAGGTAGACCCTAAAAAAGTTAAAGCTATACTATAAATGCCTCCTCCACACAACATTAGTCAAATGAGGACATTACGAGGAAGACTCCAGTCAATCAAGATGTTTATGTCACAACTTGCAAACAGAGCACAACCCTTTACTAAATTGCTACATAAAGGTGTCACCTTCAAATGGGATGAACATTGTGAAACTAACTTCAAAGAATTAAAAGAGTACCTAGCTACTCCTCCTATTCTCATGGCACCCATTCATGGAAAACCATTACTCCTATATATTTCAACTACAACTACATCACTGGGAGTATTGCTGGCACAAGAAGATGAAACTAAAAAGGAAAGAGCAATCTACTATATCAGTAGAACACTATTATCTTATGAAATCAATTACAGCATAATTGAAAAATCTTGATTAGAAGTTGTCTTTGCATCACAAAAATTAAGACATTATATGCTATCACATACAGTAAAGCTCATTGCAAAGATAGATCCTTTGAAATACCTCTTAAGCAAGACAACATTAACAGGACAACTAGCAAAGTGGGTCCTGATTCTGAGTGAATTTGACATTGAGTACATGGATAAAAGAGCTATTAAAGGACAAGTCCTAGTAGATCAATTAGAAGATTCACCACTCCAAGATAATGAACCTTTGAGAATTGAGTTCCCTGATGAAACAATTATGCATCTAACTGAGTATCCATGGAAAATGTACTTTGATGGTTCTTTCACGCAACACGGCTCTAGAGTAGGAGTTCTCTTCATTACTCCTCAAGGCTACAAAATACCCAAGTCCTAAAAATTGATGTTTCCATGTACAAATAAAATTTTTGAATATGAAGCATTGGTCAATGGTCTAAAACTTGCTATAGAATGGAAGATCATAGAGTTACATGTATATGGTGACTCCTAGCTCATTATCAATCAAGTAAATGGAGATTATTAGACCAAAGATGAGAATTTGATTCCCTACAAACTACTGGTTGATGATCTAAAGAAGTAATTTGTCTTCATCACATTCCAACAAATACCCAGAGTAGAGAATAAAGTTGCAGATGCTATGGATACACTAGTATCCATGTTACAACTAGAGGAACATCAATTCCACTATGACTTCTTGGTGGAAGAATTATCCTATCCAGCTTTTTATACACCTGAATACCAAGTAATATGTGCTTTGAATGCCCAAAACCCATCTTGGTATGCTAAAATCATTGCTTACCTCACTGAACAAACTATACCCAATGACCTATCTAGAAATGAAAAAAGAGCCTTAATTAGGACAACATCGCGTTATGTCCTCATTACTAATAACTTATATAGATGAGGTATCAACGATACACTTCTTAGATGTTTAGAACATGAAGAGTCAGATCGCGCATTGAAAGAAGTCCATGAAGGTGTATGTGGATCACACTCAAATGACTTTTCACTGGCTAAAAAACTACTAAGAGTAGGCTATTACTGGCCCACAATGGAAAAAGATGCTATTCAATTTTTAAAGAATTGTCATAAATGCCAAACACATGGAAATCTCATCCATGCTCCTGCTAGAGAACTTATACCATTCATAACACATTGGCCATTTCAGCAATGGGCCTTTGATTTGGTTGGACAAATATATCCTAATTCTTCAAGTGCACACAAATACATCATTATGGCCACTGAGTATTTCATGAAGTGGGTCGAAGTCGTATCGTTGATCAAAGACACTAGCAAATAGGTGGTTATGTTTATCTTGAACTACATTATTTGTAGCTATGGGATACCCTCTTCAATTGTAATAGACAATGGGGGCCAATTTAAAAACTAAGACATCGAAGACCTTTGCACACAGTTTCACATTAATCAACATTGTTCCTCAATCTATTATCCTCAAGGTAATGGACAGGTTGAGGCATCTAACAAGAATATTCTCAAGATCCTACACAGAACTGTGAAAAATTCTAGCTGAGACTGACATTTACAATTAAATCCGATACTTTGGTCCTACAAAAAAAGCATCAGAACACCAACTGGAGCCACACCATATGCCCTAGTCTATGGCGCTGAGGCAGTATTACCTATTGAGGTTGAAATCCCATCTTTGTGAGTATCTTTACAAGGTGTTGTTACTAACGAGCAATACCGCATTGATAAGGTAAATTCTTTAGACTTACTTGATGAGTGGAGGCAACAAGCATTCGATCATCTAAAAGTGTACCAAAAATGCATGTAAAAAAGGTACAATAAAAAGGTTAAACCATGACACTTTCAAGTGGGGGATCTGATTCTGAAAGAGAATCCTAAGAACCAACCAAACCGAGAACAAAAAGGAAAGTTTGAACCCAACTGGCTGGGACCTTATGTCATTACTATAACTTTTGGGACTAGAGCTTATCAACTAGCTACACCTGAGGGAGATGATCTTCCCGATCCCATTAATACTCTACATTTGAAGCTATTCTACGCTTGATGTCTGGCTAGCAAAGCCTATGTAGTGAAAATCTTAGAAAATACCAAAAAAATTAGAAAATTGATCCTGAAGAAATCCAAAAAAAATGGAAAAGGTCTTGAAAAAAGGTATCCTTGGTGAAAACTTGGCCTTGATACTACAAAAAAATTAAAAAACAAAAAATAGAAAAAAAAATGAAAAAGAGAAAAAGTGCCTTGATGAAAACTTGGCAAACAGGCATCTTGAGAGCAAAAATAGAAAAGCTTTGCCGAGTGGTGAAAACCTGGCAAACAAGCATCATTCTAACTTTGTGCTCTATCTATCAATACACTGAAAACACTAAATCTTCATACTTGCACCGGTGCTATTGGGTGACTTTGATTTCTTACAAATGTCTTATCCTTGCTTGGGATTTATCTGCATTTACATCTTAGGAATAGTCATTCTGCACTAGGGGCATCTTTTCTAGCATGGTCAGTTTGTGTCTACTAGGTTTTCCTAAGCATCTTTCCTAGGATAATTCACCTCCCAAAAATGGTATTTCTCAAAAATTGAACTTAAAACGTCACTATTGTAACCACCTAAATTTGGTTTGTTGCAACTATGGACCCTATTTGCCCTAAGTGTGATCATACCCCCAATTATGTCCAAACGACCCTGTTACTTCTTGGCATAATTCTTTTGAAATCAATTTAATCCCCTAAAGTGATCAAGTCACTAAATTATTTACTTTTAGCCAAAATAAAATCAATCAAATACATGGCTAAAAATGATTAATTTTCTAGGAATTAAATAAATCCCTAAATCAATTATCCACTTGCAATTAACCCATTCCCCTAGCCTATTTAATTTAATTAAAATGGCTATAGTCCCCTTAATTATTAAAAAGCAATAAAATGCTTAAATAATTAATTCCTATATTTTTAAATGAATTAAATAAGTTTAATTCATTTAATTGATATTCCCTTCAAACCCAACCTAACCTATCTCAACCACTTCTACCCTGGGTTCTAACCCATCTCAACCCATTCCACCCTTGCTAATCTAATCCTAATTCTAATTCTACCCTAACCCACCTCCTAATGTTGTCACATTTCATTAGGGAATGATTAACAACTCAGCCCACTTGAGAAAGTCCACTTTCTCAAGCAAGACTTTCCTAAGGGACCAACTTGCCAAGTTGAGTCTTACACACTCCCCATGCTTCTTTAAGGCTTTCATTAATGCCTCATTAATGAAGATTCCTTAAGCTCATGTCTCCTCCATGCCTCATTAATTCCCAAGGCATTAATGGCTCTTACACCACCATTAATGAGTCCCTCAACTCATTAATGAGCCTTGTCTCCCCTCTCTCTCTCTCTCTCATTCTTCTATAAATA
>MU224206.1:3363711-3389998 GCA_018584345.1 Thuja plicata
ACCGATCTTGTGTATGCATAATTCAGTTTCAGTCATTTGTTTGTTGCTCCTTGAATTATGGCTTCCTGTAGATGAACATTTAGTTTCTTTTAATTTCCTAGATCAGTTTCCCAGTTTACTTTTCCCATGCAAGGTAGTTATCTGCTTCATCATTTGGTTGTTACAAGTTTCTGCTGTTATACCTCATCCATCTAGGAACGGCTGAGAGATCTTTTACTGCTTTTCAGTTAAAAGCTTATAAGTTAAATTGCATTTCACATTCATTGAATATTTTATAAAGGGAGCTGTACCTTTTTGCAAAATTCAGAGGGAAGCAAAGTAAATGCTTACCCTACTGTTGTGCAAATGATTTGTTTCTCAAAGGCATAGAGTTGAATGATCATTTACAGAGTATAAAGAGAACAAATCTGTTAGCCAACAAGATACTAACTTGGTTTTTTAGGTTACCCAACCCCCATCTTGACTTCTATTTACTTTCTTTCCAAATTAAGATACATATTCCAATCTATCACTAAACTGACTAGAGGATTATGCTCTTTTCCTTTTAAGGAAAATCAGAAACTCACACGTTAGTTTATGGGTTGAACAAAATTTGGAGGTAAATGAACAAGCAAACTCATAGTTTAATTTCATTTGGGATCAGTAAATGAACAAACACAAATCACTAAATCTTGTGGTTTAATGAACAACTACATCGTATAATTTCTTTTGGGATCAGAAATTGGACAATCAAATCACTAAATATGTGGGATCAAAGAACAAGTTCAATCGTTTAATTCAGTTTGGATCAGTAATTGGACAAGCAACTCACTAAATCTTGTAGCTAATTGAACAAGGCAAAATTTCCTTTTCAAGCAATCCCATTTTTCTAAAAGAGCAACAAACTAAATTGAGCTCAACATAGCTTGAAGGAATGAACTTTGCTTTACATGTTTTGGGAGAAAATGGTTTAGATTAGGAGAGTATGCTCTTCTTCTTTGGAAGAATAAAAAATCCAGACATCCAAAGATCGTCAATCCTTGGACTCATATTTAAATAGTAGAGGGCCTACCAGTTGAGGAAAAAATCTCCCAGGAACGACCCAAGTGAGGACAGGTTTTACGCCAACCCTTCCAACTCACTATAAATAGTTTCTTCCTCATAGGCTAAAGCCTCGGAAGATGGAGCCGATTTTGTTCATGGAATTTTGACATCATTCCTTGAATATATCTGGGTATATGTAGAGCGGAGCCACTTGAATCTTTCTTGCGAGACTACATATATTCAGGTACTCATAGGGCTATATGCCTGAATTTTTCCTTGTGTAATTCTATGGTGGACGGTTTTGAATGGATTGCCCAATAATCTACAAAAAATTCAACTAAAAGAATTCCTAATTCATCCCTGAAAGGGTGATAATCTTTGTGCAAGACAAGAAGTAATTTCCCCAAGACACTCATCATATTGTGCCCTCACTTGTGTTTGGAGTCGGCTAATACAGCATCATGACTGGAGCCATTGCGTGCTTGGTGATGGTTGTATTATGATTAGCATTTGAGTGTGTACCTGAGTCAATGAGAAAAGATTTTCATCCTCCACCTAGAGAATAGGAAAAGATGAGTGTTTTTTGCACCCTCCTAACAATGAAAAACTTTTTGGCATGTTCAAAAGATCATTAAAATGATAAGCTCCTCAAAACAATCAACAAATTTCAAACCCTGGAGTACAAGTGTTTTTCACTCATTACGACACCTCCTAACACAATCTGGAAACAAGCAACTTCACACACTTTGAAAATAAACTTTTTAGAACTGACTAGAATTAACAAAGACATCATAAGATCGCATCCTAGATTTCCCAAGTTGCATGTAGTATTTAGGATCACATTCAGTATACTGGATCGCATTTGGTTAGCACATAGTCACATCCAGATTCTAGGCTTGCATCTGGTATCATCATAGGCTCGCATCTGGGGGCTTGCATTCAGGACAGAGGGTACTTGTAGACATTTTTCCTAGAAAGTCTCAGTTGATTAGGATACCCTTTTAGCTCTTTAGTTGGTTCCTGTTGTCTCTTTTGGTCTCCCTGCTGAAATTTCAAAGCTCTTTCGAAACATCTACCTTGCATGCTTAGTCAGTCTTTCACGATCAGTTCAATACATGTGGTCTACCCAATTTCTACCAATAACTTAGTTCCCAGCTCACTATCAAGGCATTCTAACCCTCTGACGCTGCAATCATTTACATTCACCAACAACAAACAGTTACTTTTACCTAGACACACCCACTTGGACAATCTGAAACTCTCACTTAGACTATTGGGAAACGTTGACAAAAGTTGAGGAACAACTTCATGGTTAACACAAGACACAACAAGTACGCATCTAAAGGATCAAAAGTGCCTCCTAAAACACCACACTTTCAAGGGGAAACTTCTCATAGTTCCCTTCTCGATCTAGATTCTCCTCAAATGGATAGCGACACTCGTAGATGGAGTGAGGCTTTTGAGGATTATAATGATGGAAAACACCAAAAACCCAAAGACACGGATGAGGAAGAAGGACCCAAGTTTGAACATGATCCATTTGGATCAAATAGTGAAGGGGAGATCCTTGAAGATGAGTATGAAAAACTCAAATAGAGTAAAAGATTCCACAAGATATTGCAACGAATAATTGATGACGATAAAGAAAAGTTCTTCCTCCACCTAGCATCCACAGGTGTTAAATTACCCAAGGACTATGATGTAGAAAAACTCAAAGAAAAGGAGGTACCAAATCTGATATTTATTCTCACCAAACAACTCAATTTGATGCAAATAGAGCTCATAAATCTCAAACAGGAGAAGGAGAAACCTAAAACAAAATACTCTTTGGACGTCATTTGTCCATTTCCTTTTGACAAGAGTATCACTATGGTCTTGTTTCCTCCCAATGTGGCAAGACCAAAGTATGACAAGTACATGGGAGAAACTGACCCACATGACCATGTGAGGGAATTCTATGCTCTAAGCATAGAATACATGCACGAACCTACATACCTCATGCAATTGTTTCCAAGAAGTTTAGGAGGTAATGCCATGGAGTGGTTCTCAAAACTAAACCCTAAGGTCAAGACATTCAAGGAGTTGATCCAATGATTCATTCAACATTACTCCTACAACATCTGACATGATGTAACTATGATGGACCTATGTAATACCAAACAAAGAATTGGAGAATCATTTACACACTTCCTACAAAGATGGAGGAAGATTTTTGTGTGATATTCAAGGGCCATTCCCGAAACAGAGAAGATGGAGATATTCATTAATAATCTAGTACCTGAATTGAACTATACATTGCAAATGCAAGACTCTCCAAGCTTCGACAGAATGATTAAAAATTCCCTCTGTATTGAGGTAGTCATGGTCAAAAGGGGAGAGATCACCCTTCAAAATGAAAACAAGACCAACAACTCCAACTCCAAGCCTAAATGGTGGAAACAAAACAAAAATGTTGTTAATGATGGAGTGGTTGATGCCTCTAACATAAATCCTAAGCCCAAGGTATTCAATCTAACTAATGGCATGCAAGCAAGCAAGGATGCTAAAGTAACGAATCCCGCACCCAAAGAAAACAATGATAATAGCAAGGGTCAGACATGGACATCGAAACCCCAAAGAACATTCACTCCTTTGGGAGAGCCTCTTGAGACTGTTCTAAAAACACTATTAGATAACAAAGTTCTACCTATCCCAGATTCCAAACTGTGGGAACCAATGGTTAAAACCAGGTGGTGGGATGATAAATCTTACTGTGTCTTTCACAAAAACAAGGGACACAAGACTAATAATTGCCTCAAGCTTAAACATGTTATCTAAGACCTCATCGAAGGAGGTAAGATCAAAGTAGACGGACACACTACTAATGAGGATCATACAACATTCAACAAACCCTTTCCTAATTATGATCAAGGAGAAACATCTAAAGGGAAGAGTAATGAGGCAAACTACACCTATTCCAAAAATGACAATATGATCAACATGCTTGACATTAAAACTAAATCCATCAATGTGGTCACAATCAAAGGTGTCTCATTCCACTCAAATGTTGTAACACGGAGCCAAGCCCAGGTTACAATCAAAGTACCTCCAAAAATAACATCGACATCCAAGGTTACTATTGTAACTATTCCTAAAATAGCATCAAAACATGTGGTCACTATTCTTAGAGAAAAATATGACTTGGTAGACCAATTGCAATGAACCTCTGTCAAAATTTCCATTTTTGAGTTTCTCAAGATATCCACAGTACACAGGGAAATCCTAG
This sequence comes from Thuja plicata, assembly GCA_018584345.1. Classification (NCBI taxonomy): domain Eukaryota; kingdom Viridiplantae; phylum Streptophyta; class Pinopsida; order Cupressales; family Cupressaceae; genus Thuja; species Thuja plicata. Next base: position 3,368,000 of record MU224206.1, read on the forward strand.
AACAAGCTCTACACACTGATAATGTCCCAAAATATATTGATATAGAAAAGTTCCAAGCGATGGTCAATCACATCTCCATGCCACATTACCTCTCCTTTTCTGAAGAGGATGACAAATCATTGACACATCCACATAATCAATTGAAGTCCTTATTCATAAATCTCATTTTAGATGCGTGTTGATAGATGGAGGTGCAGGATTGAATATCTGTACACTGGATCTAATCAAGAGACCAAGTCTCTCAGAAAAAACAATTGACTCTAGAAGCAAGATAACCATCAAAGCTTATGATGAGGAAGAAAGATCCTCCAGAGGTCTTATTGTTCTACCTATCAGAGTTGGACCGATTGAGAGGAACGCCATATGTCAAGTTCTAGATCTACCATTGGTCTACAATATCCTACTAGGGAGACCATGGATTTACAAGATGCAATTTGTACCATCCACTTACCATCAATGCATAAAGTTCCCACATAATGGGGTAGAAGTGACGATTCCTGCAGATGCTAACTACACTTGCAACAATATCAAAGCTGGTAGCATGATCACACACAAAAAAGAGGCTATGGATGCCATGGCTCTTGAAACTACCAAGGACATGGTTATGATGAGTTTTAGCAAAACCTTGAAACTTGAAGAAACAGGAATGGGAGAGTACAAGCTGGACCTAAATCCCTCACTGACAGAACTTCTGGTGTCACCAAGATCCTATGGAAAACCTTCATCAACATTCACACCTACAACATCCAAGGAACCAGAAGTACACAAATAAACTAGAATGATAAAGGAATCCACATCTTCTTCAAATAACACAGAAGAATAGGCAGTCTTGGACTGGATTTACAAAGGAGAACCAGTGGAATCTAAGGTCAAACATGTGAAGATATCCCTAGAACAGTATGGAAATGGATATGATTTCCTCACACAAATGGGTTACAAAGGAAAGGGACCTCTAAATGACATAGGATGAGGGCTTATTGAACCTATACCCATGGAGTTATAGAATACCAGAGATAAAATTGGACTTGGTTTTAATGCTAAAACTAATAAACCCACTTCAAAAGAGAGTCCACACTTAGATAAAGGGAGTGATGAAATAGATGAACTAGAACAGTAGTCCTATGAAAGATTGTTGCATGTTGGCACACAGGACCCCAAATACCAAGGAGAATGCTATGTACCTAGCTTTGAGGTACCACAGGATATTCACACCCCTTTACTAGCACAACCTCCCATTCAAGAGGTAGGAGACACCATAGCAACAATTACTCAAGAGACACCTCGGCCACAGAATTTACATCCTAACTGGGGGTAATTGGTCGCAATTTCACATATCCTAGATCTACCACACTTTGATCTACAGATAGATAACTGGGTACATCAGATAACCATTATTGAATACTTAAATAGATCTGATGATGATGTAACAGACTCTCATGAATATGAATGGGATCGGCTATCTGTCGCCTCTGAAGATATTGGAATAGATACAATTCACATGTTTTTGGCTCCCTCAGCTCCTAGTAAATGATCTGACACTCCTCCCAATGATATTGATCCTCATGAAGTAGAAGAATAGTTCCTTCCCCCGATCATTGATGGAGACACTGGTGAATACATAAGTTTAGAAGAATTTCATAGGCTACAAGAAAGAAGCCTCCTTTTACGGAGAGATGATGATGAGATTTCTACTGACGATTCACTAGATTTTGATCTACATATGACTAAAAATGACCCTTTTAATGATGATCTCACTCTTATTGATCTAAATATCAAATAAATTAACTTAACGGATCGTGTCATGTCGATTAATGGTCTTGATGCTAACACGATGTTGTCCTTCCCAGAGACTAACTCCCTAACATTGGTACTTCCTGACCTAATTGACTGGACTGAAACAAATCCTACTCCTATCCTCAAATTTTTTGATGACCACTCCCTAGCTTGTTATCTCAATGCTTGTGAACCTTACCCTTCTTCCACCAAAGTAAGGAGCGAGAACATGTCACATGAGGATATCAAGTTTCTTAGTCAAAAACTGAAAAATAAAAAGAAAAAGTGGACTGATGTTGAAAACCACTCTGTGGTAGTATCAAATCCCAAAATAGTAAAGAAAAAAGACATATCCAATGGTGAAAACCTCTCTGAGGCACCAAAGGATGAGACTCTTGATATCCTCCCCGAGCACTTTCAGGAAAGATCTTCAGTACTAATTGAACCCACATAGGCTGTAAATTTGGGCACTATGGAAAATCCTCAAATAGTACACCTTGCACAATCCTTATCAGAAGAGGAGAGGACACAGTTCACAGAGTTCCTGAAGGAGAAGAAGATTAACTTTGCATGGTCCTATACAGATATGCCAGGGCTAGATCCTAATCTAATCATGCACCACTTATCTATAGCTCCCGGGATCAAGCCCGTGAAGAAAAAACTTAGAAAGATACATCCTCATGCTGCATTATTGGTAAAAGCAGAGCTAGAGAAGTTGTTGAAAGTAGGATTTATTAGAGTCATTGTATATATAGGATGGATTTTCAATGTGGTCCCGATGTCTAAATCTGATAAATCTATCAGGATCTATACAGACTTCAGAGACTTGAACAAAGCATGTCAGAAAGATGACTTCCCTCTACCAAACATAGACATGATCATAGATCTTACAGCAGGCTACCAGATGTATTCATTAATGGATGGATTCTTGGGCTATAATCAAATCAAGATTGCCCCTGAAGATTAAGAGAAAATTGCATTTACATGTGCATGGGGCACCTTTTGCTGGAACATCATGCCATTTGGGCTAAAGAATGTCGGTGCAACATATCAAAGAGCCATGACAAAAATATTCCATGACATGATGCACAAAAATATGGAGGACTACGTGGATGACACATTGGCTAAATCCAAAGAAAGAGGTACTCACATTGACAACCTAAGGAAGATATTGGATTGTATGGAACAATTACAACTCTGGCTCAACCCAAAGAAATGTGCCTTTGGGGTCCAATCACGGAAGCTCCTAGGATTCATTGTTTGAGCGAAAGGAATTGAGGTAGACCCCGCAAAAGTTAAGGCTATACTAGAGATGGATCCTCCACACAACATCAGTCAAATGAGGACACTACAAGGGAGACTTCATTCCATTAGGAGATTCATGTCACAACTTGCAGATATGGCCCAACCCTTTACTAAATTACTACATAAAGGAGTTACCTTCAAATGGGATGAACACTATTAAGAAAACTTTAGAGAATTGAAAGGATACCTGGCTACCCCTCCTATTCTTATGGTGCCTATTCATGGAAAGCCCTTACTCCTATACATTATAGCTACAACTACATCCCTAGGAGTATTGATAGCTCAAGAAGATGAAACAAAGAAAGAAAGAGCTATCTACTACATTAGTAGAACACTAGTCGCATATGATCTCAATTATAGCATTATTGAAAAAGCGTGCTTAGCAATCATCTTTGAATCACAAAAATTGAGGCACTACATGCTCTCTCATACAATGAAGCTCATTGCTAAAATTGATCCTCTAAAGTACCTTTTAAGAAGAACAACATGAACAAGATGTTTGGCAAAATGGGTCATGATTCTAAGTGAGTTTGACATTGAATATGTAGAATGGAGAGCTATCAAAGGACAAGTCCTTGCAGATTAATTCATTGATTCATGACTCTAGGTTGATGAACCCTTACTCATTGAATTCCCTAATGAAATAATCATGCATCTTACTGAATATCCATGGAAGATGTACTTTGACAGTTCATTCACTCAACAAGGATCTGGGGTGGGGGTCCTATTCATAACTCCTCAAGGTTACAAGATTCTCAAATCTTACAAATTGATGTTTCCATGCACCAACAATATTTCAGAATATGAAGCATGGGTAAATGGACTTAAGCTAGCTATGGAGTGGAAGATCATAGAGTTACACGTATATGGTGACTCCTAACTAATTATCAATCAAGTCAATGGGGACTATAAAAAAAAAATATGAAAATTTGATGCCCTACAAGCAACTAGTTGATGACCTAAAGAAGTACTTTGTCTTTGTCACCTTCCAGCAGATACCAAGATCAAAGAACAAAGCTGCAGACACTATGGCTACCTTGGCATCCATGTTACAACTGGAAGAACATCAATTTCGCTATGACTTCTTGGTGGAAGAAATCTCTTATCCCGCCTTTGATACCCCTAAATACCAAGTAATATGTGCTTTGAATACCCCAGACCAATCTTGGTATGCCAATATCATTGCTTACCTTTCTGACCAAACCATCCCTAATAATCTATCTAGAAATGAGAAAAGATCCCTAATTAGGACAGCATCACATTATGTCCTCATAACTAACAACCTATATCGATGCGGTCTCAACGGTACACTTCTTCGGTGTTTAGAACTCGAAGAGTCTGGTCTAGCATTAAAAGAAGTCCATGAAGGTGTATGTGGATCACACTCGAACGACTTTTCATTAGCGAAGAAACTGCTCAGAGTAGGCTATTACTGGACTACCATGGAGAAAGATGCTATTCAGTTTTCCAAATCTTTTCTTAAATGCCAGACACATGGAAATCTTATCCATGCTCCTGCCAGAGAACTTATACCTTTCATAACACATTGGCCATTTCAGCAATGGGCCTTTGACTTGGTTGGAAAAATATATCCCAACTCCACAAATGGACACAATTTCATCATTACGGCCACCGATTATTTCACAAAGTGGGTCGAAGCCGTGCTGCTAATCAAAGCCACTAGCAAACAGGTGGCTATGTTCATTCTGAACTATATTATTTGTAGATACGGGATACCCTCTTCAATTGTAACAGACAATGGGAGCCAATTTAAAAATCAAGACATTGATGACCTTTGTGAATAGTTCCATATTACTCAACATTTCTCCTCAATCTATTATCCTCAAGGTAATGGACAGGCTAAGGCATCAAACAAAAATATTCTCAAGATCCTACACCGAACTGTAAGCAATTCTGGCATAGACTGGCATCTACAACTAAATCTGGCACTATGGGCCTACAGAAAAAGCATCTAAACACCAAATGGAGCCATGACATTTTCTCTAGTCTATGGCACTAAAGTAGTACTACCCATTGAGGTTGAAATCCCATCTTTGTGGATATCTTTACAAGGTCTTGTTACTGATGAGCAGTACCGCATAGATAGGGTAAATTCTCTGGACTTGCTAGATGAGCGTAGACAACAAGCGTTTGATCACCTCAAAGTATATCTAGCATGTATGTCCAAAGGTTACAATAAGAAGGTCAAACCACGCAAATTTGAAGTGGGTGATCTCGTCTTAAAAGAGAATCCTAAGAACCAACCTAACAGAGAATAGAAAGGAAAATTTTAACCTAATTGGCTGGGACCATATGTTATCACTGCCACTTTTGGGACTGGAGCTTATCAACTGGCTACACCTGAGGGAGACATTCTTCCAGATCCTATCAATACTCTACATTTGAAGCGATTCTACGCTTGATGTTTGGCTAGTAGAGCCTATATAGAAAAAAGTTCTTGCAAAATACGAAAAACATTCAAAAAATTGATCCTGAAGAAATCCAAAAATAGTGGAAAAATTCCTACAAAAAGGGTATCCTTGGTGAAAACCCGGTAAATAGGAGCCTTGATACTACAAAAACATTCAAAAAAGAAAAACTAGCAAAAAAATAAAAAAAGAGAAAAGTGCCTTGATGAGTACCTGGTAAAACAGGCATCTTGGTAGCAAAAAGAAAGAAAAGATCTTGCCAAGTAGTGAAAACCTGGCAATCAGACGTCACTTGTGTTTTGCACTCCATCTATTAATGCACTACTAATACTAGGCCTTCATAATTCTACATGTGCTCAAACACTGACTTCATTTTCCTCAATGGCTATCTTATCCTCACTTGGGATTTGTCTACATTTCCATCTTAGGAATAAGTCATTCTGCACTGGGGGCATCTTTGTTGGCATGGTAGGTTATGGTTGCTAAGTTTCTCTAGGACAGTTTGCCTCACAAACACAATGTTTCTTGATACATGCAAAACAATGTCACTTTCCAAAAAAGGGTGTCTTTTCAAACATCACATATCCATACATGACATTGCCATTTATAGATTTCCTACAAGGCTATATTAGATTGCAAACAGGAATTGATTATCCTCTTGATGCACAGACATGGAACACCATATTGCTTATATTCCAATTTTCTGACTGATGAATTTTTACTATGTTTGACATATGAATGAACAAGTACTACTTAAACACACAGTTTGGTTTTGGTTTGATTATGATTCTTTCATGTCCTGATGATTTTTTTAACTAGGGGCATCTAAGTAATTATAAATTTTATTTGATTGATTCACAATTGATGACTTGTTATGTCTTCTTAGTTACTCAATGACGTTTGTGCAAAGACAAAGAGTCACAAGGATAGGGGGCATAATGTTTTCTTGGTTTTCTGTGTATGGTGATTGTTCCAAATGATCCTATAAATTTCACCTAACTTGGATGTTTATGGTAAGAGCTGCCACTATGGGTGGATAGCGCATATATCTTGATCTTCGTTATGTGTAGACTACGGTGAGGTTTAAACAATTTTTTGGTCTATTTTCTAGTTTAGATGCTTACTAAGGTATACGAATCATAATGTACCCAAGGATATGAATTTTCAAGGTCATTGCGGGTCCAATATCTTGCCTTAATCAGAATCTGGTATATTAAAAGGAAGGTGACTGTTTTGTTATCCTGGCTTCTATGCCTTGATACCTAAAGTCTATTTCTGACATTTCAATAAAACATAGTATTCATATTATCATAATATCAGTGGGTATTAGTGATGGTTGTACTATCAGGTGGTTTCCATTTCGACAAAGTGCCCAATGATTATAAAAAGCTATACATTTTCATACCAGTGACAAAGTCCTAAGAGTCTTCATATTATTGTATTTTTGACAATTGCATGAGATATAAACAAGAAAGGAAAAGCATTAAGGCATTTTGAACTCTAAATTAACTCAATTCTTTCTTCTTCTAAATCCAAGTTTATTACTAATACTCATGCTTCCCCAAATCTCTGATCTATCAGGAACAAAATCAAACTCACCTTTTCAAAACATAATTAACTTGGTACTCGTGTGTTTATTCTTAACACAACCCCCCATTTCTTTGCTTCTTCTACTCCATTCTTTCTTGTCCTAACCGCTTCCTGCGAGTGATACATCATTTCAAACTGAGGGATTTTATTCTTTTCCTTCAATTTTGTTCCCGAGGGGGCATGATCACACTATCATCAATTAAATTTTTTCTTGAAACAGCATTAAAAAAATGACTTCATTATCAAACAAACTAGGGGCATAACAGTTTCCTTGACTAAAGTTGGAACTGTTGGATAGAAAGCATAAGCTGGATATCTTATGTTTCCTCATTTTTTAAAAGATTTTTATTAAGCTCCTGGCAGCTTCATACTAGCTTTTTAGATGACAACCAAGTTCAGAATCAGTATTATCAATCTTGGGACGACAACCAAGTTCAGGATTGATATCTTTAAAATCTTTTATTGATCTTTGGACAACAACCAAGTTCAAAATCAATTCTATCAGTTTTGTTTGATCAAGTGCAAGACTGATCTCATCAACATTTCGTTCAACAACCAAGAACATAATTCTCAATCTTTCTGAAGTCAAAATCAAAAACTTTCTTTGAATCAATGTGCTACTCGCACATCAATTCAAAAAGGGGCAAATGTAACCACCTGAATTTGGTTTGTTGTAACTATGGACCCTATTTTCCCTAAGTGTGATCATACCCCCAATTATGTCCAAATGACCCTGTTACTGCTTAGCATAATTCTTTTGAAATCAATTTAATCTCTTAAAGTGATCAAGTCACTAAATTATTTACTTTTAGCCAAAATCAAAATCAATCAAATACATGGCTAAAAATGATTAATTTGCTAGGAATTAAATAAATCCCTAAGTCAATTATCCACTTGCAATTAACACATTCCCCTAGCCTATTTAATTTAATTAAAATGGCTATAGTCCCCTTTAATTATTAAAAAGAAATAAAATGCTTAAATAATTAATTCCTATATTTTTAAATGAATTAAATAAGTTTAATTCATTTAATTAATATTCCCTTAAAACCCAACCTAACCTATCTCAACCACTTCTACCCTGGGTTTTAACCCATCTCAACCCATTCCACCCTTGCTAATCTAATCCTAATTCTAATTCTACCCTAACCCACCTCCTAATGTTGTCACATTCCATTAGGGAATGATTAACAACTCAACCCACTTGAGAAAGTCCACTTTCTCAAGAAAGACTTTTCTAAGGGACCAACTTTCCAAGTTGAGTCTTACACACTCCCCATGCTTCTTTAAGGCTTTTATTAATGCCTCATTAATGAATATTCCTTAAGCCCATGTCTCCTCCATGCCTCATTAATGCCCAAGGCATTAATGACTCTTACACCACCATTAATGAGTCCCTCAACTCATTAATGAGCCTTGTCTCCTCTCTCTCTCTCTCTCTCCCTCTCTCATTCTTCTATAAATAGAAGCCATTTTTTAGAGCAATTAAGCATTCATCCCATATTGTAAATGCATTCTTATGCTGTTGGAATAGACTTAGATTCATACCTCATTTCATAGTTTATGCTTATACATTGTTATTATTTCCATTTTTAGACTAATATACATTGCTCATTGAATACTAGTTTTTTTTTAATCAAATCTTTCATTCTAGGTTGTTTATGTCACTGGTATTTAGCATAAATCTAAGGGCTTTTATGTTATTTTCTACACTCATCCAAGTTAGAAAGAAATAAGTCAAAGTTATGGTTTATATGCTCTTTAACCCTTGTTTTTCACTAACAGAATGACTTTTTGAAGTGTTGTGTTGCAGATAACATGTGCACAAATATACACACACAACTATCACAAACAAAGGTGTTTCTATGCTGACAAAGACAAACATGCCTACATTGGATTGCAATTATTGACACGGTTAATCTCACAAACACTCAAACATAAAATCATATTGCTTAAATTCCAAATTCTAATTGATGAATCTCGACTGCACTTGAAAAATAAATCAATAGTATTTCTCAATACTACTTAAACACATTGTTTGATCTTGGTTTGATTATGATTCTTTTATTTCCCATGATGTCTCACACTGGGGGCATCTAAGTAATTATAAATTTTCTTTGATTGATTCTCAATTGGTGATTGTTATGTCTTCCGAGTAACTCCATGACGTCTATTCAAAGACAAAGAGTCACAAGGACAGGGGGCATAACATTTTCTTGATTTTTCGCGTATGGTGATTGTTCCAAATGATCCTATAGATTTCACCTAATTTGGATGTTTATGGTAAGAGCTGCCAACATGAGTGGATAGCCGCATATATCTCGATCCTTGTTATGTGTAAACTATGGTGAGGTTGAAACAATTTCCTTGTCTATTTTCTAAATCAGATTCTCACTAAGGTGTATGCTACATGATGTACCCAAGGATATGAATTTTCAAGGTCATTTATGGGTCATATATCTTACACTACACTTGAACAGAAACTGATTCTAAAAATAAAAACGAGATAACTAACTTGTCATTTTGGCTTCTATGCCTTTATGACTAATTTTATTTCCAACATTTCATCCAATGCATATAGTATTCATACTTTCATGATACCAGTGGGTATTAGTGACAGTTTTACTATCAAGTAATATTCATTACAACAAACGCCCAATGATGATAAAATGCTACAATGTATACAAATCAGTGAAAGTCCTAAGAGTCTGCATATAGATGCATTTAGAGATTGCATGTTTCATTTTAAAAAGAACAACATAAAAAGGGACTTGAGCTTAAAATAAATTCTTGATTCATTTGAAATCTAACTTAATTACATAATCTATATTACTGATATCAATGATTCCCGAAATCTATGATCAATCAGGAATGAAATTCAACTCACATTTTAACATGATTAACTTGGTAAAATTGTGTTTTCTCTAAACACACCTTTGTTTCTTCACTTCTTCTAATTGATTCTTTCTTGATCTAACCAATCCATGCAAGTGATATATCATTTTGATAGAGGGGTTTTATTTTTATTTTTTTCTTCAATTTTGTTCCCGAGGGGGCATCATCACACTATCATCAATCAAATTATTGATCGAAACAAAATTAAAATGACTTCTTTATCAAAAAACTAAAGGCATGATAGTTCCTTGACTAAGTCAGGACTGTTGGATTGAAGGCTTCGGTTCTCACAAGCTGGATATCCTATGTCTATTTTTTCTTAGATTCTTATTAAAGCTCCTGGCAGCTTTGTACTGACCTTCGTTTGATCAAGTTCGAAGTCGGTATTATCAATTTTTGGACGACAACCAAGTTCAGAATTGGTATCTTTAAGATCTTTGTTTATTGACCTGTGTTTGATCAAGTTCAAAGTCAATTCTATCAGTTTACTTCAATCAAGTGTGAGACTGATCTCATCAAGCATTTCGTTCGATCATGGGAAAAATTCTCAAACTTTCTGAAGTCAACATCAAAAAACTTTCTTTGAATCAATGCACTACTTGCACATCTATTCAAAGAGGGGAAAATGTAACCACCCTAATTTGGTCTTCTCTAACCATAAACCCTATTTTCCCTAAGTGTGATCATACCCCCAATTATGTCAAGACAATGCTTGAATTTACTGGCATAATTCATTCAAAGCAAATGTAATCTCCTAAGTGATTTAATCACTAAATTACATTTATTGCCTTATCCAATCAAATCAAATCAATTCAATTCTATCAAAATAAATCAAAAACATGGCTAAGGTAATTAATTATAAAGGAATTAAATGAAATCCTAATTACACCTCATCACTTGCAAAAAGCCAATCCCCTAGCATAATTAATCTAATTAATTGGCTATAATCCTAATTAATTATCAAAAACAACCAAAAGCTTAAATAACTAATTTCCCCTATTATTGAATAAATTATTTATATAATTCAATTTGTTAATATTCCCTTTAACCCCTAACCTAACCTATCTCAACCACCTTAACCCTGGGTTCAAACTAATCCCAACCTCTTCACCCATGCTAAGCCTAATTCTAATCTTAATCCTATCTTAACCCACTTCCTAATGATGTCACATTCCTAAACTTTTGATTAGGAATTCAAATCATTCCCAAAAGTCTACATTCTCAAGCTCCCCTTCCTCCAAAGTCCAATTTCTCAAGCTTGGACTTACACCCTCACCATGCTTCATTAATGCTCTCATAAATGCATTATTAATACTTAAACCCTCACCATGTGTCATAAATGTTATCCCTCATTAAGGCTCTTACACATGCATTTAATGGCCTTATCTTTCCTCTCACTCCTAATTTCTTTTATAAATAGAATGAGTTTTAAGCTCAATGGGCCCTTGATTTTGGATTGTTGAAAGCATTGTTATGTTTTTCATAATATTAGAGACCTATATTGCATTATTAGCTTTATTATCATGCATTGTTATCATCTTCATTTTTAGAGCTTAGAATGCATATCTCTTGAGCATGTAGATTAGTTTCATTTAAATCTTTCATTCTAGGTTGTATATGTCACTGATAAATGCATAATCTGAGGGCAATTATAGAATTTTTCATACTCCTAGATAGGAAGAAATAGGTTTATTTTAGTGATTGATATGCTTGCTAAACCTTGTTTTCACTAATACAATGACTTATTGAAGTGTTGTGTTACAGCTGTAGGAACCACAAAATAACACACACATTTCTGGTGCCCGCCATGGGGTAGAATCTTGCTCGAAACAACATTAAAATGACTTAATTATCAAAAAACTAAAGGCATGATAGTTCCTTGACTAAGTCAGGACTGTTGGATTGAAGGCTTCGATTCTCACAAGATGGATATCCTATGTCTAATTTTTCTTAGATTCTTATTAAAGCTCCTGGCAGATTTTTACTGACCTTCGTTCAATCAAGTTCGAAGTCGGTATTATCAATTTTTGGATGACAACCAAGTTCAGAATTGGTATCTTTAAGATCTATGTTTATTGACCTTTGTTCGATCAAGTTCAAAGTCAATTCTATAAGTTTAGCTCAATCAAGTGCGAGACTAATCTCATCAGGCATTTCATTTGATCATGGGCAAAATTCTCAAACTTTCTAAATTCAACATCAAAAAACTTTCTTTGAATCAATGCGCTGCTCACACATCTATTCAAAGAGGGGCAAATGTAACCACCCTAATTTGGTCTGCTCTGACCATAAACCCTATTTTCCCTAAGTGTGATCATACCCCCAATTATGACAAGACAATGCTTCAATTTACTGGCATAATTCAGTCAAATCAAATTTAATCTCCTAAGTGATTTAATCACTAAATTACATTAATTGCCTTAGCCAATCAAATTAAATCAATTCAATTCTATCAAAACAAATCAAAAACATGGCTAAGGTAATTAATTATAAAGGAATTAAATGAAATCCCAATTACACCTCATCACTTGCAAAAAGCAAATCCCCTAGCCTAATTAATCTAATTAATTGGCTATAGTCCTAATTAATTATCAAAAGCAACCAAAAGCTTAAATAATTAATTTCTCCTATTATTGAATAAATTATTTATATAATTCAATTCATTAATATTCCCTTTAACCCCTAACCTAACCTATCTCAACCATCTTAACCCTGGGTTTGAACTAATCCCAACCTCTTCACCCATGCTAAGCCTAATTCTAATCTTAATCCTATCTTAGCCCACTTGCTACTGATGTCACATTCCTAAATTTTTTATTAAGAATTTAAATCATTCCCAAAAGTCCACATTCTCAAGCTCTCCTTCCTCCAAAGTCCACTTTCTCAAGCTTGGACTTACACCCTCACCATGCTTCATTAATGCTCTCATAAATGCATTTTTAATGCTTAAACCCTCACCATGCATCATAAATGATATCCTTCATTAAGGCTCTTACAAATGCATTTAATGGCCTTATCTCTCCTCTCACTCCTAATTTCTTCTATAAATAGAATGAGTTTTAAGCTCAATGGGCCCCTTATTTTGGATTGTTGAAAGCATTGTTATGATGTTCATAATATTAGAGACCTATATTGCATTATTAGATTTATTATCATGCATTGTTATAATCTTCATTTTTAGAGCTTAGAATGCATATCTCTTGAGCATGTAGATTAGTTTCATTTAAATCTTCATTCTAGGTTGTATATGTCACTGATAAATGTATAATCTGAGGGCAATTATAGCATTTTTCATAATCCTCCTAGATGGGAAGAAATAGGTCAATTTAAGTGATTCATATGCTTGCTAACCCTTGTTTTTCACTAATACAATGACTTATTGAAGTGTTATTTTGCAGCTGCAGGAACCACAAAATAACAAACACATTTCTGGTGCCCACCGTGGGTCAAAATCTTGCTCGAAAAAAAATTAAAATGACTTCGTTATCAAAAAACTAAAGGCATGATAGTTCCTTGACTAAGTTGGGACTATTGGATTGAAGGCTTCGGTTCTCACAACATGGATATCCTATATCTAATTTTTCTTAGATTCTTATTAAAGCTCCTGGCAGCTTTGTATTGACCTTCGTTCAATCAAGTTCGAAGTTGGTATTATCAATTTTTGGACGACAACCAAGTTCAGAATTGGTATCTTTAAGATCTTTGTTTATTGACCTTTGTTCGATCAAGTTCAAAGTCAATTCTATCAGTTTACTTCAATCAAGTGTGAGACTGATCTCATCAGGCATTTTGTTCGATCATGGGCGAAACTCTCAAAATTTTTGAAGTCAACATCAAAAAACTTTCTTTGAATCAATGCACTGCTCGCACATCTATTCAAAGAGGGGAAAATATAACCACCCTAATTTGGTCTATTCTGACCATAAACCCTATTTTCCCTAAGTGTGATCATACCCCCAATTATGTCAAGACAATGCTTCAATTTACTAGCATAATTCATTCAAATCAAATTTAATCTCCTAAGTGATTTAATCACTAAATTACATCAATTGCCTTAGCCAATCAAATCAAATCAAATCAATTCAATTCTATCAAAACAAATCAAAAACATGGCTAAGGTAATTAATTATAAAAGAATTAAATGAAATCCTAATTACACCTCATCACTTGAAAAAAGCCAATCCCCTAGCCTAATTAATCTAATTAATTAGCTATAGTCCTAATTAATTATCAAAAGCAACCAAAAGCTTAAATAATTAATTTCCCCTATTATTGAATAAATTATTTATATAATTCAATTCGTTAATATTCCCTTTAACCCCTAACCTAACCTATCTCAACCACCTTAACCCTGGGTTTGAACTAATCACAACCTTTTCACCCATGCTAAGCCTAATTCTAATCTTAATCCTATCTTAACCCACTTCCTAATGATGTCACATTCCTAAACTTTTGATTAGGAATTCAAATCATTCCCAAAAGTCCACATTCTCAAGCTCCCCTTCCTCCAAAGTCTACTTTCTCAAGCTTGGACTTACACCCTCACCATGCTTCATTAATGTTCTCATAAATGCATTATTAATGCTTAAACCCTCACCATGCCTCATAAATTCTACCCCTCATTAAGGCTCTTACACATGCATTTAATGGCCTTATCTCTCCTCTCACTCCTAATTTATTCTATAAATAGAATGAGTTTTAAGCTCAATGGGCCCCTAATTTTGGATTGCTAAGAGCATTGTTATACTGTTCATAATAGTAGAGACCTATATTGCATTATTAGCTTTATTATCATGCATTGTTATAATCTTCATTTTTAGAGCTTAGAATGCATATCTCTTGAGCATGTAGATTAGTTTCATTTAAATCTTTCATTCTAGGTTGTATATGTCGCTAATAAATGCATAATCTGAGGGAAATTATAGAATTTTTCATACTCCTCCTAGATAGGAAGAAATAGGTCAATTTTATTGATTGATATGCTTGCTAACCCTTGTTTTTCACTAATACAATGACTTATTGAAGTGTTGTGTTGCAAGTGCAGGAACCACAAAATAACACACACAACTATCAAGGGTGGGGTAGAAACTAAGTTTAGGTGGAACTTAGAAGCACAAAAAGCATTTGAGACGTTGAAGAAACAAGTAGCCACACAACCCATCCTAAAGTTGCCTAGTTTTGAGAATTTGTTTACTATTGAATGTGATACAAGTGGGATGGTAGTAGGGGGTGTGTTAAGCCAAGAAGGTAGGCCAGTAGCCTTCTTTAGTGAGAAATTAAATGAAGATAAGAAGGAATAATCTTCTTATGACTTAGAACTATATACCTTAGTTCAGTCACTTAGAAAGTGGAGGCATTATCTATTGCCCAAAGAATTTGTTGTGTTTACTGACAACCAAGTCCTTAGTTATATAAATACTCTGGAGAAACTAAGTAATAGACATCTGAATTGGATGGAATATTTGCAAGCATTCACATTTACAATTAAGCATAAGAAAGGGAAATTGAACAAGGTTGCAGATGCACTAAGAAGGAGATTGTTGAAAATCCAAGAGGTTTAGTTGAATAGCATTGGAATTGATAGTTTCAGAGATCTCTACAAGGCAGATGAAGACTTTGGTGAAGCATACAAGGTATGTTTTGATTTTCAGAATCATTTCCATAGAAAGTATTCTGATTTTACTTTGCAAAATGGATTGTTATTTAAGGGTAATCAGTTGTGTGTGCCAAGAGGTTCCATGAGAGATAATCTCATATAGGAGAAATACAATGGGTGTTTGAGTGGTCTCTTTGGTATGAAAAAAACCTTGGAGCTTGTGCAAATGTTTTTCCATTGGCCAAAGTTGGTACGAGATGTTACTAGGTATGTTGAGCAGTGTGTAATATGCATGAAAGCCAAAGGAGGAATAAGCAATGCAGATTTGTACCAACCTTTACCAGTCTCTAATAGGCCATGGGAGTGTGTGAGCATAGACTTCATAGTAGGTCTACCCAAAACAAATCAAGGATATGAAAACATTTATGTAGTGGTTGATAGATTTAGCAAAATGGGACATTTAATTCCTAGCAAGACTACTCGTGATGCTAGCCACATAGCTTATTTTTCCTTTAAGGAGATTGTGAGAATCCATGGTTTTCCCCTAAGTATTATATCAGATAGGGATGTGAAGTTTATAATCCATTTCTAGGGAACATTATGGAATAGGTTGGGTACTCATCTTTCTTTTGGTTTAGTCTACCATCATTAGATAGATGGCCAAACTGAGGTGGTCAATAGAGTGTTGGGTAACATATTGAGGTGCCTAACTAAAGAATATGGTTAGACATGGGATGTGGTCATTCCTCAACTAGAATATGCTTATAATGATAGCAAGAACAAAACCACAGGGAGAAGCCCATTTGAGATAATTTATGTGATGCACCCAAGAGGTGTGTGTGAGCTTAGGGATCTTGGAGGCAAGGATTATAGGAGTGGTCATGCTAAGGACTTCACTCAAACCATGAAGGAGATCCAAGAACAATTCAAGAAGACCATACAAGACAGTACACAAAAGTTGAAGGCCAAGGTTGATGAAAAGAGGAGAGACATTCAGTTTGAGGTAGGTGACTATGTGATGGTTCACTTGAAAAAATCTAGGTTACAGAAAGGTGTCCCTACTAAACTTCAGATGAAGAGGGTGGGACCTTGCAAGATCATAGCCAAATATGGGGCTAATACATACAAAATATAATTACCTTCATATTTGAGCATATCTCTGATGTTTAATGTACAAGACTTGATCCAATTCAAAGGGTAGATAGATGAGAGTGGTTAAAGAAATCAAGGGTTTAGTGGTGATGTTGAGGCTATTTTATTACCTCCCAAGCCATAGTTATAAACTGACAGAGTTCTAGACTCAAAAGTCAAGAAGACTACAAGGTGCAAGGTGTAAATGGAACACCTCATCAAGTGGAAGAATAGGCCTAAATCAGAGGCCTCATGGATTGTAGAAGAAGACTTCAAGAAGGTGGTCATCTCTGAAGACATGTTTTTCACAGGAGTGACATAACTTTCCTTTGTGGGGGAGTACGGTGCAGGAGCACCTAGGTAAGGCTAAAATGTAACCTAGGGCTTCTAAGTTTTTTTTGGCTTGTATTGGTTCTAGAAAAACCACTAGTAGAATAATAGGACTAGGTGGGTACTAGGATGTGTGAAGGTTTATTTGGAGGTCTTATTAGGTCTTTAGTGTTTTCCTTGCAAGCAATGTTCAAAGTTGTCATTTATACCCATATTGCCTATGTAGTAGCAAAAGTGGAAATTATGTGTTTAGGGGTCAAATTAGGCAAGGAAGTCTTTTGGAGACCTATTTGAGGTTTAGTTAGCCTAGATATGCTATTTGTTAAGTTATTGAGTTGGTTGACCATGTTTTGTGCCAAAATCCCAAAAGTTGTTAAAGTTGTCAATGTTGTCATTGACAACATTTGTTGCAAGATTGCATTTTCATGCAAAGTGGTTCCTTAACTATTTGAAACCATCAAGATAGGGATTTGGTAAACTATATGAGGCCTCCCTCGAGCTAGGAACAAGTTTGGATGACATTTTGAAAATAGAGTAATTGGAGAGTGACAAGTTTTCTTTGTATTTTGGAGCTTTTATTTGGTTGTAGTACTTAAATGGATTAGATTGATTTATATAATGTTTGAATAAGTTTGAGTAGTTTATTTTGTGATTTTGTGTGGTGGTAGATTAGCATTTTGTATATTTTTGTCTTATTTTGTAAAATTATTTTGTTTTAAGCCCTGTCGTTGATCTGAACTAGGCAGGTTATGCAAATGGGGTCATAGCTCATCATTCCACCATAGAATTTGTATGAGATCTTGGAATTGGTGAGGTGACTCCATGTAATATGTGTGTATAGAAGGAGGGCCCTTGCGAAGCTTGTCTTGTATTTTTGCAATGATGCCCTAGGCGAGCCTGTGATGCATGGCTAGGGTCTATAGAGAATTTGGAAAGTGTGTTACAGTGGGTTGAATGCATTGAATGTTTCAACTTAAGATTGTGGAGAGGTAGAGTGGTGTGTGGAGGAGCCCCAAATAAAAGGAGAAGTTTGGGAGAAGTGTTCTAAGTTCCAAGAAACCAAATCTTTCTGTAGACAGTTCTATTGCTTTGAAATCCTGATTTTTAGGCATGATTCTAGATTTCAGGTGTACAGATAGTTTGGGGAGTGGAAACCAGTGACATATTATGGGGTTCCATAAAGGGTGTCTGGAAGTAAATTTTTTTTTGGTACTTGCTAAGGATTGTTTGAATTTATATGCAGAAAAGTGCCTAGTTAGGCCTAATGCTTGTAGCCCTATTTTGGGTGTGTTTGGAGTATGAATTAGAACTTGATTAGAGCCTCATTGTAAGAAGTGTGGATAAGCATTGGATTGGATCCAATTGACCTAGTTTGAATCCTATCTCTCCACATTGAAGTGATCTTGAACCCTATGGGTCAAATAGTGAAGATGGTGCAAGAAGAGCACCATAGCTAAGAGATGTGTAGTTTGATTTATTGATTGGTGGACACAAACTGAATCAGAGAAGGTTCTTGAGAAGAGGGACCTTAGAAGTTAGGGTTAGTGAAGAACCCTACTAGGGTAGAGAAGAGGCCTATTTGAAGACCCTAGTGGAGTATATGGTAAAGAGAAATGTTTGTGTTACATCAATCTTATAACTCACTAATCCAATCAATCATGTCCTGAGGCTTCATTGTACGTGAGAAATTAGAAACCTCCATTCAATAACTTGCACTCAACTGAGCTCTAGATCTCTACAATTGATCGGTTTTTTCTCATCCAGATCTCTCCATTCGATCGACTCTATCATCCCCACTAGATCCAGCAACTTCAAAGTCTTCAACAACTTCCTAATAACCATCATCTATTCTAGGACCTCTATGTAATCCAACATTTTTTATACCTTCTATGATTTCATTTCTTATTACCGCAATCTCCAATCTAAATCTTTCTATTATCCTTGCTTCCACCTCCTCAGAAAGATCTGCAATCGCCCTAGGGTCTAATCTTCTCAGAGGCATCTCTCTAGTTCTTTAAAAACCCTAAGTGCCACAAGAAATGAACCATCTCAACGTCGACCAGATAATGAACCAACTCTGATAACACTTGATGCATTCAAGCTCAGAGGAAAAAAGAATGGATTGTCCAAACTTGCAGCAAAAACAACACTCAAAGTAGAAATAATAACAACACAAATAGATATATCAATATCAACTTATATTATCTCATAACTCTAATTACATGCAACATTCTAGGCTGTAAGGCCTTCCTAGTTATGACCAATACATCAAAAAATTCAACAAGATCTCTTAGGATCCAACTTCACCAGCCTACTCTACAGCTATGTTGAAGAAACTAGATCTAAACTTGTGCTCGCAAGCCACCAAGATATCTACACATTTATGTCTTACCCACTTACTACTGTCTACTATCAACTTATAGTCTTTTAGCTTATCATCTTATTCTTTTATCTTCTCTCTATATCCCCTAAATGAAATCTACATACTTCTTGTATACAACACAACCACAAGTCAGCTTGCAAACAAATATTAAATGCACCAGTCAGCTACAAATAAACAACAAATACATAGAAGAAGGCACCACACCATATTTAGGTCCACACAAGATCCAATGCTCTAATCTGCATGCCTTGGAACTCAGCACAATCTCAACAACCCCCAAAATTCATGGATGAAATCTCCAATGTCTTCCCAATACATAGAAACTAGTCGGTGAACAAGAACACTGAAACATGGACCACTTGGTGAGACAGAACCGAACCAACAATAACCAGTCAATGAAGCTACCGATCTCATTCAGTAAATATCGATGTCAAAAGTCATCGTGAAATACACCATCGAATCCAATCACTGAGTCTATTCGGTGAAGCAACACATCCTCCAACTGAGAACTACCCGCAAAGTGACCGAGCAACTCAGGTCTCCAACTAAATTTACTACTAAAACAAAAATCAAACCAAAACATATTTTTGGTGACACAGGATTGCCAACTACCCCAGGATGCTCCTACATCAGGTTGAGAGATGGGGAAAGATACTTTCCACAAATGGCATTTATGTCTTAGAACCCCAAAGTCCTACCTCATTAATAGGGGTCTTTATGACAAATTGTTGAGGATTGGGATGTGTAATCACCTAAAAATGGTCACCTAAACCCTAGACCCCCAATCTCAACTATTAATCAAGAAACCCTAATCTTGATTATTCTAAGTCCTAAACCAAACAAGCAATTCATCTAATTTGAACTAATCTGACCTAAACCCTAGGTCCTAATCAATCATCATACTTGATTAATTAATTAATTCCTAAAATCATAATACATTGGAAAATAAACCTTATGTTAAATATTTAATTGATATTCTGATATATTAATTAAATAAAAATTACAAAATTGTCAATTAAATAAAAAAGGAATTAAATTAATTATAAAAACATAAATGTGCATTCAAAATCAATAAATTTATTAAAAATGCATGACACCATCAAATTTAGTTGACTGATTATCAAAATGGAAACAATCTAGTTCCACTCAGTTAACTGATTCTCCACTATTTATC
This sequence comes from Thuja plicata, assembly GCA_018584345.1. Taxonomy (NCBI): domain Eukaryota; kingdom Viridiplantae; phylum Streptophyta; class Pinopsida; order Cupressales; family Cupressaceae; genus Thuja; species Thuja plicata. Next base: position 3,388,606 of record MU224206.1, read on the forward strand.
ATTTTGGAAACATTTCAGTTAACTGAAAAATGAATATGGAAGTTTCCAAAATAACTGATCAGTCAATTTAGTCAACTGACTCTCTCGACCAATCAAATCACTTGTACATGGATTGTGCTTCTTCAATCGAATCTGAGCCACTCTTTTTGTTTGATCTCGACCATCGATTCGAGAGAGATTTCTATAAAAGAGAAACTTTTTTCCTTCACAAAGGATCCTAATTTTTAATTAAAGTTATTATACTGCATTTTCATCTTAGCTTTCTAGAATTTTAGCTTCAATTTATCTAGCATTGTTGTTTATTACTTTTATGCAATCATGAAAATCTAATCATAGGGCACACTTAGAATTTGGTGTTTTTAAAATGGATATCTCACATTTCATTTAGTGCTTCTAAAACTAAATCTTAAGTAGCTTGGATAAACAACAAAATTGCATAATCATTTAGATTAATCAGCATTTTACTTTCAGCATATAGCTCTAAATCCTTCATTTAGGTTAGTGTGTAGTCACTGAGCTTGCAATGATCTGAGAGCAAGCTCATACTCCTGCCTTCTAGAAGGCAACAGATCGACTCTTTTAGACATACAGGATGAATTAATCAATAATCATTTATGTATGCAACTGAAATACAATGACTATGTTGAAGTGTACTACTAAGTAAGAAGGCCACTTTTAGCATGCACATTTTTGGCGCCCACCGTGGGGCAGAAAAATTAACTTTCTGGCCTCATTAAGAACTTTGGTTTTTAATTCTGTTTTCTATTCATTTTGAGCAAAATCGGGTCCAGCATTGCGTTCGGGTCATCATTTCGGTTTGAAATGACTATAAATATGCCTACCTTTTCTCAAAATTGAATCTGTCACAAAAAAAAATTTACAAACAGAGGCTGTACGGCTTTTTGCACGCATATCAAGGCCAAATCTACATGCATATCTAGGCAGAATTTATAGAATTTTAGTCTATGTATCTTTGGCAAAATATTGAGTTTTACAACAATATACCATATTTATTTTGTCTTGCTTTGCAGTAGGAATTACTCTATCAAAATCTTCCTTTTTCCATTTGAGCCTACTTTCACCACGCAACATATACCAACTCCTTTTCTTTGAAATTATGTTTGCTTGTTTATGTATATAAACAATAGTATTATTTTTATCCTAGCGCATGTGGGACTAACATCCCACACACGCGCTTACCCCACTCCACCCACAGCCCACACCGCTTCACGCCTCCATCCACACACCACCTCCCAACACCTTTACCTCCCCACCCTCCACTTCTTTCATCCCCACCCTCTACCCCACGCTACCCTATCTCCCAACCTGCGCAACACATCCCTTATACCTCCCGCTGTGCTCACCTCCCCACAACCTCCCCCGCAACTTCACC
>MU224206.1:3390093-3408640 GCA_018584345.1 Thuja plicata
CACTCTCCCAACCTTTTCCACTCTCCCTCCAACCCCACAGCGCAACCCCTACGCAATACTTCTCCTCCACCCGCCACATCTCCCCTCCTTCCCGCGCGAGTAGCTCACCCACTGCCTTCTCTACACAGCCCTGCGCAGTCTCCTCAAACTCCCTGCTATTTCTCCCACCCACTCCTCCTTCCTCCCAATCCACACCAATTCTCTACCTCCCCTTTGTGTGTTGTCTACTGCAAACCCCTCTCCACCCCTCCTCGCGCCATCTCCCAAACCTTACGCCTCTCTCCGCCTTCACCGCGCCAATGAAATGACAATGACAATCTGCAGCCAGCTAACAACAATGAAATGACAATATTTTTCATCTTCACACCACTCACACTGAATTGTGTAACTTCATGTTTTTCTCATCATTGGGGCAAGCTGTATTTATAATTGAAATATCTTGCTCAAACTCTATGATTGCCAGTGCCCCTGATGTGGATAATGGACGGTGGATTCATGGTTGTTCCTGTGTCTTTATAGAATTGCATCCATTGATGTGATGGGGATTGTGAACCAATCATGTTTACAAGTTTTTCTATCTTCTCACCTCCACTTCTCCACCCAAGCTCAACCGGAGCACCACCCAAACACAACCAGAGCGCCACCTAGACTACAGGAGTTTGTTAGTAAATTTGACATCCTTTCAACCATCATTTTACAGGGTTATTGGCATTTTGTGATGGCCTACAGCCCGTCAAAATTAACTTAGTGGTTTTTTGACATCAGCGGGCTTTGAAAAGTCACAGCCTTCACCATTGGAGTTCTAAATATTGCAGCCCCACTTCAAACATGCATATCTTGCTTATTCTAAGTCCTTTTTCGGAGCAATTTTTTTTATTTTGGGTAGATTTTCCCAAAGATATTTGTGGTATAGTTAGTTTTCAATTTTTCTTGCTGGATGTTTCATAAATCACTATTTTTTATGACTATACCTACCTAATCCTCATTTTTGCAGCTTCCAAAGCCTCATACAGGCTCATACGATCACCTTTTTCAGTGCAATTTTTTTTTAAACTGCATGATTTTATGTCTACTTTCTGAATATGTGATATGTTTTCTGATTTTCTAATTTTGATAATGTGGAATAATCTTTGGCTTTGATGTTCATGTGATTATCTTTTGCGTACAGCGTAACAGTGGTTTGCAAAACTTTATACAAGAAAACTAAAACACAAACTACTCATGAATTGGTTTTGTAGGTTGCCTTTGATTGATAGAATGCAAAACATTGTGCTTGCATCTTGTTTTGATTTCTTAAAATAGGAACCCACGTGCAAGACTTCTTAAAATGAACATTCGTTTGATGTTTTAGGAATGACAATAATGTCAGGAAACTATGCTCTTCCCTTTTGGGATGATCAGAAATCCAGAAACATTATTGTCATTTTCTTATTCTGGTTGAAGTGTCTTTTAGTTTTGTAAACCCAAGGAATTGCATGGATGTATCCTCCCCCCTTGCCTTCACGGATCTTGGGTGAAAGAGAAATCCATACATATCCTTTAGCATGGCTACCTCCCGAGTGCTTTAACAGAGCCGGTGAGAGTGGATTGCCCAACCGGTAATAGGCTAAAGCCAAGCCCTTCCAAACTGGTATATAAAAAATGTCATTGTGATTAATGTCATAGTGAACAGGTGTTGATTATGTTATACCACGAAGAAGATCTCCCTCAGTACCCTTGTGGTGTGTTAAAACCTACAGAACGTAACTTATGTAGGCTGGGAGGCCTCCATAACGGAGCTAATCTGCCACAAGTATAACCACCTGAACGGATGCCTTCACTACACACTTTGTTCTAGTAACCAAAATCCCTTTATCTATTGGTGCGAAAGGTCAGAGACCGACTAAGACGTCCCACACTTTCACAGCTCTTAGTAGAGACAACAGTCACTTGGTAAGTCATTACCCTTGGGATTCAAAGCTTGTTGTTCCTAAGAAGTGAGTGCACTATAAGGAGGAGCCCGTGCCTCCAAGCTTCTAAGTTGTCCGCTATGAGTAGGCATGGCAAAACTTTGGTTTAAGTGGGAATTTAACAAATATTTCCCTGACTTACCTAGGATTGTGGTGTGTCTATTATTATTTTTACAACAAATATTCTTCTTGATGTGTCTTGCATGGGTGAAGCATCAAAACAAACAAACAAACATCAAAACATTCAAATCAAACATCAAACCAATCATTCAGATTTAAAATCTACACTTCTAGGTGTTAACTGTCAAGCTCTTGTCTGAGTCTATGCGTCTACTATCAAACTCTGAACATCAGTCAACTTGCTGCCCAAATTGCTATTCTACTGTGAAGGTTCTGTCTGAATTTTCACAAATCTATGTTCTCATCAACATCGTCACTAATCTGTCTTTGACTACAATCTATTGATAGTCTGACTCGTTGTTGTTTCAAAATCTGATTTCGTTGTGCTAGTCCAAGTGACTTGTTACTTTTATCATCTTTTTATGTGCTGTCCTTATCCTGAGTTGTGAGAGAAGGTTCGTTAACCTTGACTCAAGATCAGAGTCATTGCTTCTCTCTCTCAGTTGGACTTTATCTCCTTTGTCCTTTGGTCTTAGACTTAATTAGCACTTTAGATATCACTTTAGCTCCTGTCAACCAATCAATCAATTCATCATACCTCCTCTTCAATCTTTTATGCAAGCACATCAACCCAATCTTGCAATGTCTAAAATAAAATGGGCTAAACCTTATGGTCCTAATAACGTGCAAGAAGAGATCCTCATGGCATCTCTATCAAAACAAATTGAAATGTTGAAATCCAAAATCCAGGAATTAAAGGGGGGAAAGGATACACAATCCAACAAATCCTCATCAAGAACAATCTATCCTTTTCTATTTGATCATGATCAAGTGAGTAGCTCCAAATCCCTAAAAGTTGTAGAAAACACCATGAAGTCTCCCTCCAAAGGGATTAGTAACCTCATGAAAGAAGAACCTTGGGTTAAATCCGAGAGAGTCTTTACTCCTTTGGGACAATCTTATAAATCAGCATTGGAAGAACTTCTTGATAATGATCTCATCACATTACCTCAAGCCACATCATGTGGATGAAGAATCTTGAGTAACAATTGTTCATATCATCAACACAATGAGCATAAAACTTCATCTTCAATGGAGTTGAAACATAAAATCCAAGATCTCATAGATGATGGCATAATAAAAGTGGACAATCCTAATGAATCATCTAGTGAAGATGATGATCTCAAGCATGATCAATATCAAGAATCCATGTCTAGAAATGGTTCGCATATCACATCTACTTCTTCCACCATTCCTCCATCTCCTAAAGCTTCACAACCAGACACACCATCTCCATCAAGAATTGAGCCTAATGATGACTATGTCTACCCTCAAGGAATATCTCTAAAAGAAATCCAAGCTAATCAACATGTGTCTGTAAGTCTTTCTCAGACTTCAAAGAGCATAGACCCAAAGATTCCATGTACTTCAATGCTTATCATGCCTACTAAAAATGATACCCCATCAGCCTATCAAGAATCCCTCATGCAGATCAACACTCTTACCTCATCCTTAGAAGTGGCTCCATGTCAAGAGGACAATCTAAAGTGTGAAGAAATACATATCAATAATGATCAAGATCAAGACACCATTCATCCTTATCCAATGGTTGACCAATGTCCCATATCTCAAGAGTCCCATGATGATATTATCAACCCCTTCCATCTCTTCCAAGAACATCCTCCATCTCCCATGCAAGATCAAGATATCCTTTCCACCATCTCTCATGAGCCTATTGAAAACCAAGAGAAAGGTACCCTTTGTACACCATCCAATGATCCTTGTCAAGATCATAGCATCCCATCATCCCCTTGTCATATTATTCCATATCTAGAAACCATCATTCCTCCAAATCCCTTGCATAAAAATAAATCCCCTCAAGCTTCAGATGCTCCCATCAAAGCTACTCATGCACCTATTGATATAAAGATGAATTCAAAATAGAATAGCCTTGGTCATGTAGCTCACTCTAAAGATGTTGATATCCCTTCCACACCTTATATCCCTCCATTCAAATGTAATTGTGTTCCTCCTTCATCCTCCAAGTCCACCCTTGGTCCTTATATCTCAAAGCTAAAACCTTTAAACCTTCCATCTATATTGGGTCATTATGTCCCCCCATCTACCATGCCTATCAATACTATCTTTTCATATTCTTACCCTATCTCCTATCAAGATTGACAAAGACATACATCCTTGAAATCTCCTTATCAACCCATCCATATGAACCAGTCATGTCGACCCTATTCATCCACAGTTCATAAGTCTTTTGGAAGCAATTTGGATTTACAATGAAGAAATCAGAAATATAAGAATCCACTTACATATGAAAATCACTATGTCTCATCTAATCAACATGTGACTACAAAGCAAAAGGAAATACTCAAGAGACCACAAGGGCCCACTGAGAAAAGAATAATATCAAAATAAATATGGGTTCCTAAATCCATCATGGAAGAATTGTGTTCTAAGTCCAAGCAAAGAATAATATCAAAGAAAATATGGGTTCCTAAATCCATCATGGACGAATTACATTCTACATCATCCAAAAGCCAAGGAAAATCAAAAGCTACATGGATTCCTCAGTCTCTTCTAAAGGAATTACATATAAAAACAAAATCAAAATCTATGTGGATTCCCAAGTCTCTCTTAAAAGGCTTTAACAAAAAGGAAAAGTCAGAGTTGGCATCCAAGCTTCCAAAGTATTCCATTTCATCTTTAGCTAAACATCCCCCATCTTCTAACTCTATTTTAGGTCCTCATGTCCCAAAATCCATTACCTTGAATACTTCATCCATCTTGAGTTCTTGCATACCAAGATCCATTTACACTCATCCATCAAAGTCTTGAGCTATTCCATTCACTTTTCCTCCATTTGTCCAGTACCCTTCAAGGGGTGTGCCAATGTTGATCTCATCACCTTTTCCATCACCTACTTACTACCCATCCATCCCATATCCTACTATTCCTCTTCTCCAATCCATCACATAAATCCTTGGCTACTATCTTCCTTATCCTCCATATCATTCTTCTCTACCATCACCCTATCAGCATCTTTAAGCTTACTTTCAGTGGCCTTGGGCTATCATAGCATATCTTTCAAAGGAGCACTATCCAAAGAGCACAAAGCTACAGTTCCTCCATAAAGTCAAAAGTACAAAAAAAAAGAAAAGAAAAGAAAAAGTGCCTAGTGAAAACCTGGTAAACAGGCACCTTGGTAGAAAAAGTAAAGATAAATCAATCTGTCCTATGGTGAAAATAACTTCTTGTGGCACCTTGGATAAGTACCATGATGAAAACCTGGCAAACAGGGATCATGCATAATTCCTCCTACTTGCACTCTTCACTTGGGGGAAAGTTCCTTCCATATCATCTTATCCATCACATCCATCTAGCCCATGAACATCAATGTTCCTTCTGCTGATCTTGACAAGGTTGAGCCTATTCATAAACATCCTTTGCACTAATCCCAAAACTGTTGGAAATTTACTTCTGGCAGCTAGTTGATTGTATGTTTGTCATTGATGACAACATATAATACACAGAAATGTTTTGTATGTACTTATCAAAATGATGCTATTATTCCTTGTGCAGTTATATTCATGTTGTAGACATGTTTTTTATGTTTTTTTCATACACGCAGACTCAGATATGAAGTTTCAGTTGTGTTATGTAATTCTGTTAACGACGATTACAGTTTCTGGAGTTTGTATGTATAGAGCCAACATATTGCATTGGTTCTTGAGTTGCGCCTATCTTCAGGATATGTGTGTGTATATTCAAGTTTAATTATGAGTTGAAAATAGTTATCTGAAGGCGCCAAACATGTTTCAACAAGATTGCAATGTTAGAGTTAATTTGGTGAGGCCAACTTTGTGAAGCGTCGCATCTATTCAGTTTATATTGTGTGGTTGTAATTATGCTTGTGTGGTTAGTTAAGCCGACAAAGATGTTATGAAGAGTTTCCTAACAGGTCCCATGATCTCATACTTTAAGGAAGATACTTATAGTAGTTCATTTGTGAAACGCTAAGTGTGAATGATAAGACAAGAGATAGAAAAAGTACAGAGTAGAATATCAGTTGTGTTTCATTCATCAAGGATCTATGTGAAGAAGAAGTGAAAGATTACAATACATTGGAACTGATCAAGACAACAGGTCTACTCTACAGTTCATCATTATATATAGTGCATATCTTTTCTACAGAAGGTTGTAGCCTTCACCATTGAAGCAGTGAGCTTTTGGACAGTGAGTCCTCACCCTTAACAGGGTTATTTGTAAAAGACTCCTAATAGGGTCAGACCCTTAACCAGGTCACTATACTTATTGCATTGTAAAGAAAAAATCCTAATAGGGTTGCAAGACCTTCTAATAGGGATTATTATAAACAAGTATAGTTCATTGTGGGTGTTAATTCCCACCAGGATTTTTACCATTTGATTTCCCCATAACCAAATTGTGGTGTTGTCTATTGTGTTATCTGAATGTGCATTTACTTTATTATATTCTGGAATTAATAAGAAAAAGAAGTTAATTAGCTGATAACTGATTCACCCCCTCCCCCACTCTCAGTTATCCTTTGGGACTATTCTAACAATTGGTATCAGAGCCAAGTTCCTTGAAGAGAAATCCTAACAGCTTAAGGTAGATCAGATGGCATACTTTAGAAAAGAGAGTCCTAAGTTCGATGGAGAAAATTATCTAGATTGGAAAAAAAATGATAACACATTTACAGTGTGTTGGTTTTGACATCATTGAGATAGCCATAGAAGAAGTTTTTATTCCCTCTCTAAAAGACCTCTCAAGATATGATGCTACTAGTAAACAAAAGGATACATTCACAGCTACTGCAGTTGCCAAAGAAGCCCTTATAAGTGCACTATCTAACAATGAATTGTCTGAGATCAAGAAAGTAGACAATGCATACACAATATGGAAGTATTTAGAAGACATGTTTGAAGGAGATATCCAAGAAAAGAATGCACACAGGAAGACATGGAAAAAGAAATACAACAATCTTGAGATGTTACCTGAAGAGAACATTAGAACCTACAATCAGAGGATAAATGAAGCAGTTTCTGGAATCAGAAACAGTGGTGGAGAAATTTTAGAAGAAGACATAATGGACAAGCTGATGACTAAATTAATAGAAGACTATGAGAGCAAGATCAATATTCTAGATGAAACCATGCAATTTTCAAAAGACTTCAAGAGAGAGACTTTGATCAATAAAATCTCTGCATTTGAGATATCAAGATTGAAGACTGAACCCAAAAGTGAAACAACTTTTAAAGCCTCAGTCCATGGTAAGAAACCTTTACACATCTCTAGAAATAACGAGAAAGAATAAGTTGATGAAGAACTAGAAGAAATAATTGCTATGATTTCTAAGAAGGAAAGAAAAGGCAAAGGCAAGTATGAAGGACAATTGTCATTCAAATGTTTTTTATGCAACAAGATCGGCCACTTTGCATCCAAGTGTCCTACAAGAGTAAAGAAATTTAGATCTGATTATAAACCTAAATACAGAAAGGAATGCTACCATGCTGAAGAAGGTGTAACTGATGAAGATTTAGGAGAAGATGAATTTGGATTCATTTCCCTTAAAGACATGGAAAAATTTCTTGAGGAAATGGACATTGAAGATGAAAAGGAAGCACAGGAGTTAGCCCTATTTCCAAAGCAGACATCAAAACTGATTGGATCATTGACAACGGATGCTCTCACCACATGATAGGTGATAAAGACATATTTTTTCATCTAGACAAGTACAAAGGTGGTATGGTTAGATTTGGAGATAACACTCCCAAACCTATCATAGGCAGAGGATCTATCACCCTGGATGGAAAGAATAAGATAGATGATGTTTTGTATGTTGATGGATTACATCACAACTTACTAAGTGTTGGACAGTTACTTGACAAAGGTTATCATTTGGAATTCAAAGACAACAAATGAATTATTAGAAACAAAGAAGGAGACATGATTGCATCAGGCTCAAAAACAAAAGGTAATGTTTTTCAGCTCAATTCAGATGTAAGTTATTTTGTTGCAAAAGTGGATGACAATTGATTATGGCACAAGAGACTATGTCATATCAATTTTGATAATATAGTAAAGATAAGAAATTTCAAGTCAGTTAGAGACCTTCCAAGTATTGCAAGACCAGTTGACACAATGTGCAGGGAATGTGTTATGGGAAAGCATGTAAGGAGCTCTTTCAGAAGCAAGCAGAACTCAGCTGAAAACAAGTTAGACCTAGTGCATACATATTTATGTGGTCCTACTCAAACAAGATCATACTACGGAGAAAGGTATTTCATTTTTTTTTTTGATGATTTTTCAAGGATGATGTGGGTTGTGTTCTTAAAGGAGAAGTATGAAGCCTTTGAGAAATTCAAAATATTGAAAGCTAAGGTTGAGAATGAATCTAGGATAAAACTAAAGTGTCTGAGATCAGATAAAGGAGGAGAATTTACCTCTAACAAGTTTTATGACTACTATGAAGAACATGGAATCAAAAGGTAGTTGAGTGCACCCAGAACCCCTCAGCAGAATGGGATAGCAGAAAGAAGGAATGGGATCATACTTGATACAGTGTGCACTATGATGATTGAAGGAAAAGTTGCACACACCTATTGGAGAGATGCAGTCAATACAAAAATCTACACTATCAACAGAACACAACTAAGACCAGGCGCAGATAAGAAACCTTATGAAATTTGGTTTGGTAGTGTACCTACAGTAAAATACTTCAGAATCTTTGGCAGCAAGTGCTACATCAAGAGAGATTATGGTGTTGGTAAGTTTGATGCTAGAAGCGATGAAGGTATTTTCCTTGGTTACTCTATTAAAAGCAAAGCATACAGATGTTTTAATTTAAGATTAAAGAAGATAATCAAAAGTACTCATGTAAAGATTGATGAGAATTTCATGATTCAAGAGAGGTACTATGAATATGCACCTATGATTGAGGATGAACCCATGCCTAGTAGTAAAGACATTGTTATTGAAGAAATGTTTGATTGCATTGATGTATCATGTAATGAACCTGAATCAAGAAAAGAAGTATCACAGATTACAGATGAGGATGTCACACCAAAAGTTTAAAAATTCACATCTAGATACCATTCAAAAGATGATATCATTGGAGTTCAGAGCAACAGTGTTCTAACTATAAAGAAAAAAATTTAATAGTGGATGAAGAGGTATGTTTACTTTCACAAATCAAACCTTTAAGTGTTGAAGATGCATGCAAGGATTTTGATTGGCAGAAAGCAATGGAAGAAGAATTAGATCAAATAATCAAAAATGATACATGGGAATTGGTTCCTAGACCTAGTGACAAAAATGTGATTGGAACAGAGTGGGTATTTAGGAATAAGATGAATGAAGATGGTACAATGGTCAGAAACAAAGAAAGACTAGTGTATAAAGGATATGCACAGAGGGAAGGAATAGATTACACTGACACATTTGTCCCTGTGAGAAGACTAGAAGCCATTAAGTTATTCTTGGCCTATGCAACATTCAAAGACTTCAAAGTATATCAAATGGATGTCAAATAAGCCTTTCTGAATGGTGACTTGAAGGAAGAAGCCTACATAGAATAGCCTGAAGGATTTAATCTATCAGATAAACCAGACATGGTATGCAGATTGAAGAAAGCACTCTATGGACTTTAACAGGCCCCAAGAGCTTGGTATGAGAGATTAGATGGTTAACTTACCAAGATTGGATTTAAGAAAGGAGTAGCAGATTGTAACCTATTCATAAGAGAGACACCTGATGGATTATTACTTGTTGCCATTATTTTGGTGACATTATCTTTGGAGGTAATGACAAGCTTAGTGCATAATTTGCAAAAGAAATGCAGAATGAATTTGAAATGAGCATGATTGGTCCTATAAAATGATTTTTGGGATTAAATGTAAAGCAAAAAGATAAAGGAATATTTATAAATCAGTCCAAATATGTGAAGGAAATATTGAAGACTGTAAGCCAGTATGCACTCCTATGATAACAGGAAGCAAGATTTCTAAAGAGGATGATTCCACAGCAGTTGACAAGACATTGTACAAATCTATGATTGGAAAACTTATATATCTTACTCAATCTAGACCAGACATATCTAATGCAGTTGGCATTGTTGGTAGATTTGCAGCTGAACCAAAATAGAATCACCTAATGGAAATAAAGAGATTATTTAGATATCTAAAGGGAACTATAGACTATAGTTTATGGTATCCTAAACTAGAGAATGTACAACTTCATGTGTATATAGATGCAGATTGGGTAGGTTGTATTGATGACAGGAAGAGTACTTCTGGAGGAGCAGTATTTCTTGGATATAGGTTGGTTTCTTGGGTAAGCAAGAAGCAGAATTGTATCTCTCAGTCGACAGCAGAAGCTGAATATGTTGCAGCAGCATTGAATTGTTCAACAATGGTTTGGATCAAGCAGATGGTTAAAGATTTTGGTATACAGGTTGATTATCCTATTGTTATTCACTGTGATAACACCAATACTATAAAAATGTCCAAGAATCCTGTAATGCATGCAAAGAAAAAACACATTGAGATCAAATACCATTTTCTTAGAGAAAAAGTTGTAGATAATGAAGTAAAATTGGACTATGTGAGAACCAAAGAACAGTTGGCAGATATTTTCACAAAGCCTTTATCAAAAGATACTTTTGAGTATCTCAGGGAGAAGTTGGGAGTAATTCCCTCTCCTAATTCTGATTAGATAAAGCACTAAGTACATCAGTCCATAGTGACTGATGAATGGTTGACTACTCTACTTCTAGAGTAGTACATGTGCCTAATTGTTTATGGCACCCTTTTCCATTGATGTCAAACGGGGAGTATATAGTAAGGGGGAGAATATACTCTGGGGGAGTATAAACACAGACAGAGGAGCTACAAAAGTGTAGAGGAATCTTTGATGAGGATATTGAGAAGATTGTAAAAAGAAAGAAGACACCATGTGCTAAAGATGTTGTTAATATCATATGTTGCCATCAATGTCAAAGGGGGAGATTGTTGGAGATTTACTTCTGGCAGCTAGTTGATTGTATGTTTGTCATTGATGACAACATATAATATACAGAAGTGTTCTATATGTACTTATCAGAATGATTTTATTAAGCCTTGCGCAGTTATATTCATGTTTTTTATGTTTTTTTCATACACGCAGACTCAGATATGAAGTTTTAGTTGTGTTATATAATTCTGTTAATGACAGTTAAAGTTTCTAGAGTTTGTCTGTATAGAGCCAATGTATTGCATTGGTTCTTGAGTTGCACCTATCTTTAGGATATGCATGTGTATATTCAAGTTTAATTATGAGTTGAAGATAGTTATCTGAAGGCGCCAAACGTGTTTCAACAAGATTGCAATGTTAGAGTTAATTTGGTGAGGCCGACTTTGTGAAGCGTCGCGTGTATTTAGTTTATATTGTGTGGTTGTAATTATGCTTGCGTGGTTAGTTAAACTGACAAAGATGTTATGAAGAGTTCCCTATCAGGTCCCATGATCTCATACTTTGAGGAAGATACTTATAGTAGTTCATTTGTGAAACGCTAAGTGTGAATGATAAGATAAGAGACAGAAAAAGTATAGATCAGAACATCAGTTGTGTTTCATTCATCAAGGAACCATGTGAAGAAGAAGTGAAATATTACAATACATTGGAACTGATCAAGACAGCAGGTCTACTCTATAGTTCATCATCAGATATAGTGCATATTTGTTCTATAGAAGGTTGTAGCCTTCACCATTGAAGCAGTGAGCTTTTGGACAGTGAGTCCTCACCCTTAACAGGGTTATTTGTAAAAGACTCCTAACAGGGTCAGACCCTTAACTAGGTCACTATAATTATTGCAATCTAAAGAACAAATCCTAATAGGGTTGCAAGATCTTCTAACATGGATTATTATAAACAAGTATAGATCATTGTGGGTGTTAATTCCCACCGGGGGTTTTACCATTTGGTTTCCCCATAACCAAATTGCGGTGTTGTCTATTGTGTTATCTGAATGTGCATTTACTTTATTTTATTCTATAATTAATAAGAGAAAATAATTTAATTAGCTGATAACTGATTCACCCCCCCCCCTCTCAGTTATCCTTTGGGACTATTCTAACAAAAACATTAACTTATACCTTTATCACCCCTTATCCCGATTGCGCTATCATATCTATATCCTATCCAAAATTGACCCCTTGGTCTTGATCTAAATGAAGAACAAAAAAATGAAAAACTATTTCTCAAAAGTCTCTTGACATGTCCATTCTTTTGGACTCCATGATTTTCATGACATTAGGTCATTGTCCTATATTCTATCCAGCACCGCTCCATGAGCCTACATTGTGATATTCATTTTTTCCCTAGCTTGGGTAATCTTGAGGAGACTGTCTTTGAGGGTTGCATTCACCCTCTTCATCCATCATTGTCTATTCTCCTCATCCATCAACTTTATAATCCATCTATAATGACCTCTACCTAGCCAGACATTGGGGGCAAACCAATGTGATCTTGCTTGAGAATGAGTAATCTCTAAAAAAATCTAAAAATTGGAAAAAGTCTTGAAAAAATGATCATCTTGCTGAAAACCTAGCAATAGGTGCCTTGATGCATCAATCAAAAAAAAAATCAAAAACATCAAAAATACAAAAAAAAATGAAAAAAAGGATGGCGACAGAGGCATGCTTACCAAGTTTTCAATAATCACCTCAATCAATCATAACCCTATCACTTGGGGCATCTCAGCTTCATCGCATCACATCAATTTGAGATTATCATAATCAAAATCAACCCAATCAATTGTCTTATATAGTGATGGATACACTCAAAACCAGACAGATCGGTCTTAGACAAGCTATTCATTATTGAAACCAGGCACATTGATCAAATTGGCTTCATCGCTTCAAATCAAGTCAATTTCTTCTAAATAGAATCTCTACCAAGTAGGTGAAAACTTGGTAAACAGGTGCCTCTTATACTCATCCCTCCATCTATCAATGCTCGATCTTGGCATCAACCCTTTGCTTCAATTTGTACATATCTTTTAGTCACTTTCGTGACACTGGTTCTCCTGAGAACCCTCCTGGCTTGAAACCGATCCAAAGTCATAACCTGCGAGCAATAAGATCAGATTTTTCCTCGCAGCATGATTCAAGTCAGTCATCGTCATTTTCTACTAGGGGCATGGGCCCCCAAATTTGATCACATCTTTGGTTTACACCAGAGTCACTAATCTTGTCATTTCTGAAGGACAACTCGCTACTAACACAAATAGGTGCTTCTCAACACCACAATCAACACTATTTCTTAACACTATCTTTGGACACATCTGTGTTTCTTAACACACATTGGATATCGCAAATGTAAACAACAAATCGATAGTAATCAAATACAAAGCACTCACAAGAACAACGGTGTTTCTCAACACCTCATACATATACACATCTAAAAACTTTGAAACTGGATAAAGTATGTTGAACTTCTATTCATATGTTGTCTATTCTCATTGATTTCGCTAATCTTTTCTTTGTCTACTGCTTGTTGGTGTGGTCCCGATGATCTGGCAACATCAAATAATTAGGGTGCATGTGATAAGAGCTCCTTCATTAAAGTGGAAAAGCCTCACATCCCTCGATCCTCTTTATTTGTATGCCAAGGTGAGATCAAAACTATCTCCTTCACTATTATTGCTCTGTTTGTTTACACAATTGCACACTCATGGTTATCTTGGCTTTGAATGCCTCAATACTGGTGTGCTCTTGCACTATCAAAACTGGAAACAACGTTCAGGTCATCTCAGCTTTTGTGCCTCGATGCTTACGTTGGTTTCACATATCTTATCCGATGAAAGTCATATTCATATTCTTATGGGTGTAGTGGCACCAATAAGGATTATATCGACTCCGATGTTCCAAAAAATGCTCAATGATGACAATTTTCAATGCTAAAGCTCAGTGACTACACCTTAGTTTGCATTCATGTTAGTCTTGCATTTGCATCTATATATTGATGAAATCAGCATAATAACTGTATCTTTCTCCAATGTGAAGAATCTAAGATTCTTATCAATCACTCTTCTCATTGTCAAGTTATTAGTTAGGCATAAACATGACACCCCTTGCTAAATCAACTATCCTGATTCTATTTTCAAGATTGAAATCAAAATCTGCAGCTGACTACTTGCACAACCAATGGAAGTCTCTCATGCTTTTCTTCTAATCAATCCATGTATCTTACTTTTGGTCAATCTTGGTCAACAGGACCTCTCATCAAGTACAAATTATGTCCTAACCATGTGGGACCTCTTTCTAATCAGATCAATTCCTTCCTAAATTGTCTAATCAATTGAATTTCTTCTCATCACTGGGGCACCTAGCCATATTTTGATTTCACTCCCAAGGGGGCAGGATCAGGACATCAACACTTCAGTGATCACATCCTCAATCAAAACCCCGTCGCTTGGGGCATCTCAGCTTCATCGCATCAAATCAAGTTGAGATCATCTTAAATCAAAGGCAACCTAATAAATGGTCTTATATAGTGGTGAATACACTCGAAACCAGACAAGATCGGTCTTATATGAGATATTCATTATTGAAACTAGATACATTGATCAAATTGACTTCTTTGCTTCAAATCAAGTCAATTTTCTTGCTAATCAAATCTCTTAACAATAATCAGTTTCATCACTTCAAATCAAACTGGTTATTCGTTCAAACCAATAAAAAAGGTTTAAGAGTTCCTGACAGATGTTCAGTTTCATCGCTTCAAATCAAACTGAGCATTCTGTTTTATATCTTTTGATCGATCTTCATCCAATCAAGCTCGAAGTCGGTCTTCTTCTTCAAAAGAATGGTTTCATTGCTTCAAATCAAACTATTATGGGTCTTCTTGCTAACAAGTCTTTGAATCAATGCGCTGATCACACATCAATTCAAAGTGGGGCAAATGTAATCACCTAAAAATGGTCACCTAAACCCTAGACCCCCAATCTCAACTATTAATCAAGAAACCCTAATCTTGATTATTCTAAGTCCTAAACCAAACAAGCAATTCATTGAATTTGAAATTATCTGACCTAAACCCTAGGTCCTAATCAATCATCGTACTTGATTAATTAATTAATTCCTGAAATCATAATACATTGGCAAATAAACCTTATGTTAAATATTTAATTGATATTCTAATATATTAATTAAATAAAATTTACAAAATTGTCAATTGAATCAAAAAGGAATTAAATTAATTATAAAAACATAAATGTGCATTCAAAATCAATAAATTTATTAAAAATGCATATGACATCATCAAATTCAGTTGACTGATTATCAAAATGGAAACAATCCAATTCCACTCAGTTAACTGATTCTCCACTATTTATCATTTTGGAAACATTTCAGTTAACTGAAAACTGAATATGGAAGTTTCCAAAATAGCTGATCAGTCAGTTCAGTCAACTAACTCTCTCGACCAATCGTCACTTGCACATGGATTGTGCTTCTTCAATCCAATTTGAGCCACTCTTTTTGTTCGATCTCGACCGTCGATTCGAGAGAGATTTTTATAAAAGAGAAACTCTTTTCCTTCACAAAGGATCCTAATTTTTAATTAAAGTTATTATACTGCATTTTCATCTTATCTTTCTAGCATTTTAGCTTCAATTGATCTAGCATTGTTGTTTATTACTTTTATGCAATCATGCAAATCTAATCATAGAGCGCACTTTGAAGTTGATGTTTTTAAAATGAATATCTCACATTTCATTTAGTGCTTCTAAAACTAAATCTTAAGTAGCTTGGATGAACAACAAAATTGCATAATCATTTAGATTAATCAGCATTTTACTTTCAGGATATAGCTATAAATCCTTCATTTAGCTTAGTGTGTAGTCACTGAGCTTGCAATGATCTGAGAGCAAGCTCATACTCCTACCTTCTAGAAGGCAACGGGTTGACTCTTTCAGACATATAGGATGAATTAATCAATATTCATTTCTGTATGCAACTGAAGTACAATAACTATGTTGAAGTGTACTGCTAAGTAAGAAGGCCACTTTTAGCACGCATAGGATGGAGGAAGCAAACTTGGACTTTGCTTCCCTAATCCTCATACTTAGGAATGTGCACACATTTAGGATGAGATTAGGATAATGAGTCAGGTTAATTAGGGGGCAACTGGGTAGGTTAGGAAAATACAAGTGGATAGGCATTAGGAGGGGATAGGGATTAATTAGATAAATAGGATTAAAAGTAGGAATATGCAAGTGGATGAGGGATTTGGGTTGAATTTTGATTTATTTTAAATCAAAATAGAAAAAGGGAATATTTAATTAAACATAGGTTTTGTTGGTGTTTTAAAATTATTTTACGCTTGATAAGCTACCAATATACCTATAGATGGATTTAAATAATGGTTAGTTCCAAATATGGGAAAATCTAAGGTAACTGGACCAACTATAGGGACAAGAATACCCTATGCACTTTTGGTTCTGCAAGACCAAGGCAAGTACACCTAATCCATCTCAATATATAAAACTTTACAACTCTCTCTGGATTTAAACAATAGAAAATGATAAGAAAGTGCTAAATGAAAACCACTCATTCACTGACTCACAATTACAATGACGAACATACAATACATAACCATAATACTTAAAGGGGTTTTGAAATGGTTTTGATTTAAAGTTTGCAGAATATAGCCAAACCCAACCAAACATGTATCACTATAGAAGGAACTAATTTCTGACTAGTGCCTTATCCATTGGACAATAAATTTAATGCAGATGCAAAATACATAAACAAACTATTGTCAAATATTCAAAGCCATAAATACAACTAAGACAGACCAAACACTTCTTATAAAATCCTTGTGCAGACCAAATGAATCTATGTCTTATCTAGAGCAATATTTAATTTGATCCTAGATCAAAAATCAGGAATAAGAACATACACACAGATAAACTCTATGCAATGAATTAGAAAAATCATAACTCAAGAAATAGACACAAATGAGAGAATTGAATCTAGAGTATTTTTATTAAGTATGAAGAATCATGTTCTTGTATCAATCTTCTTCAAAATATACACCACTTCAATAATAGAAAAAGACTTGAAACTTTCTATTCTACATTGACACAGTCCAATACAATCTGCTATATCCCTAACTAGAAATTCATATGCGGCTTGATCACTCAATTTTTTCCAATCCCTTCTAAATGACCTTGGAAATCCTTTTATAGAAATAAGGATTGCAACAAGCTTCTGATCATTTAGGAAAAAGAAAAATTAAAACCCTAATGACTCATCATGAAAGACAAAAATAAGCAAAAAAACCAAGTGAGTTGTTACAAGAATTTAAAGGTAATTACTCATTTGACCATAGGGCCATTGCAACGACCACAAAATTGTTCTACCTTCACCAAGTAGAACCTTTGTCTTAATTCCTTTTTGCATAAAATCTATTTTGTAGCCGCAAATCACCTCGGACGTTGGACAACTGTTACTGTTAGAATTTATAATCTTTCCTTGGTGTATTATTTAAGTAAGGATAACACAAGATATCCTAAATTGTATTTTGTCCTCTAGTCCAAGTGGGAGGACATGTCACTTTTTTGTAATTCAATTAATAAGGAAATTAGATATTCCTCCTTGAGAGGATTCTCACACTTGGCACACACTTAATATGAATGTGGCATTCATAGAACATTCAAATTACATGCAAACTCCATCACTCATCTCTATTTAAGAGATTCTTCTCACATGTATCCACCTAGATTTGGTCTGCTCTAACCATAGACCCTATTTTACCTAACTGTGATCATACCCCCAATTATGTCTAGACAACTCTTCAATCGGTGTGCATAATTCATTTAAATCAAATTTAATCTCCTAAGTGATTTAATCATTAAATTTTATTAATCATCTTAGCTAACCAAACCAATCAACTTAATTCAAATCAATACCTAGCTAAGGTAATTAATTTAAAAGGAATTAAATGAAATCCTAATTATACCTCATCACTTGCAAAATCAATCCCCTAGCCTAAATTGATTCAATTTGGCTATGGTCTTAATTAGTTATTACAAAGCAATCAAAAGCTTAAGTGATTAATTAGAATCCCTATTATTGAGTGAATATGTTATTAAAACAATTCATTTCATTAATATTCCCTCTAACCTAACCAATCTCAACTACCCAACCATGAGTATAAACTCATCCCAACCCCTTATCACATGCTAATTCTTCTTAATTATCTAATTAACCCTAATTAACTAATCCCCCTCCACTCATTCTCTCTCCTCCCATCTCTATCTCCTTAATCACCCATCTTAAACCTTGATCCTAATCCTAAGCTACCCTTAAGCTTGTCACATTCCTAAATCTGTGATTAGGAATTCAACCCTCCCCCTAAAGTCAAAGTTATCAAGCTTGACCTTAAACCCTCACCCATGC
>MU224206.1:3417675-3430175 GCA_018584345.1 Thuja plicata
GCTTTTATATCTCTTTTTGGAGAGGAGTTTTTCCCACTGGGTTTTCTCCTTTGTCTCCAGTTTACAGAGATTTCCTTGTACTAGGTACCTGATCAGGCCTTGTTGCCGGGACCCATTTCTTGCTTTCATAATTTTGCTAGGTCAGCTTTCTCCCTGCGTTCAGCTTAAGGGGGGGTGTTAGAGTATTATTACTCTAGTTGCTTAAGCTTCTCTTAGGTGCGTTATTAATTAATTCTTAATTAATAATGTACAACCTAGTATTTTCCTTTTAGGGTTTTGTTCACCTTTTTAAGGTTGAACTTTGTAATTGTTGTTAATTTAATTCAAATGATATTTTTTGCTCTCACATTTTTGAATATCTCTGAGTTCTGCTTTTTCATCTTTGTGCTTCTACTTTGTATCAGGTCATTTGCATGCAGGTGTATTTGGGTTCTGTGGATTTGCATGTTTCTCAAATCCTACATCTAGAATATCAAGGAGAGCGCTATGTACTAAGCTTTGAGGTACCCCAAGATCTTCGTGTGCCTTTTTTAACACAAACTCCTATTCAAGAGGTAGAAGAAACAACTGAGGACAATCCAGAGATACCATTGATAGTAGCAGCTACTAAAGACACACCTCAACCACAGGATTTACATCCTAACTGGGGCAGTTGGTTACAATTTCACATGTCCTCAATTTACCACATTTTGATCTACAGGTGGCTAATAGGGTACACCAGGTAACTATTGCTGAATTCTTAAATAGGTCTGATGACAAAGTAACCAACTCACGTGATTACGAGTGGGATGAGCTATCTATTACCACAGAGTACATTGAAATAGATGTAATTCACATGTTTGCATCTACATCGGCACACCAAGAACCTTCTAACACCACTCCTAACAGTCTTGATGATCCTGAAGTAGAGGAGGAATTCCTTCCCCCAATCATTGATAAAGAGACTGGTGTTCTCTTAGGTCTAGAAGAAATTCAGAGGCGAAAAGCAAGGAGCCTCCTCCTACAAAGAGATGAAGAAGAAGGATACTAAACTGATGAGTCACTAGAGTTGGGTCCACATATAACTAACAACGACTTTGATAATGGTGATCTAACTCTTATTGATATAAACATCGAAGAGATTAACTTAATAGAACATGTCTTGTCAGTTAATAGTCTTGATGCTGACGTGATGTTGTCCTTCCCAAAGTCTCACTCCTTGTCTTTAATAAATCTAGACCTAATTGATTGGACTAATACAAATCCCATTCCTATCCTCAACTTTCCCAATGACTACACCTTGGCTTGCTATCTAAACGCTTGTGAACCTTACCCTTCTTCCACCAATGCAAGGAGCGTGAACATGGCACAAGAGGATATCAAGTTTCTCAATCAAAAATTGAAAAATAAAAAGAAAAAAGGAACTGATGGTGAAAATTGCGTTGTGGCAGTGTTAAATCCTAAAATAGTAAAAACAAAAGATGTATCTAAAGGTGAAAACCTCTTAGAGATGCCAAAAGATGAGATTCTTGATATTCTCCCCAAGCACTTTCAAGAAAGGTCTTCATTTTTGATAAAACCAACACAACCCGTTAACTTGGGCACAACTACAAATCCTCAAATGGTACATCTAGCACAATCTTTGTCAGAAGAGGAGAAGACACAGTTCACCAAGTTCCTAAAAGAGAAAAAGATCAACTTTGCATGGTCTTATACAAATATGCCTGGACTAGATCCTAAATTGATAATGCATCACTTATCTATAGCTCTCAGGATCAAACCCATAAAACAAAAACTAAGAAAAATGCATCCTCATGTTGCATTACTAGTAAAAGTGGAGATGGAGAAAATGTTGAAAGCTAGATTCATCAGAGTCATCACTTATGCAAGATGGATCTCCAATGTGGTCCCAGTGTCTATATCCGATAAATCCATCAGGATCTATATAGACTTCAGAGACTTAAAAAAGGCATGTCCTAAGGATGACTTCCTACTGCCTAATATTGATATGATCATAGACCTCACATCAGGATACCAAATGTATTCATTAATGGATGGTTTCTCAGGCTACAATTAGATTAAAATTGCTCCTAAAGATCAAGAGAAGACTGCATTTACATTCACATGGGGCACCTTTTGGTGGAATGTCATGTCATTTGGGTTAAAGAATGTCGGTGCTACATATCAAAGAGCCATGACTACTATAATCCACAATATTATGCATAAAAACATGGAGGATTATGTGGATGACACCTTAGCTAAATCAAAGGAAAGAAGCACTCATATTATTGAATTAAGAAAGATATTGGATCGTATGGAGAAATTCCAACTCAGGCTCAATCCAAAGAAATGTGCCTTTGGGTTCCAATCAGGAAAGCTACTAGGATTTATTGTCTTAGCAAAAGGAATTGAGGTAGACTCTAGAAAAGTCAAGGCTATACTAGAAATGACTCCTCCATGCAACATTAATCAAATGAGGACATTACAAGGGAGACTTCAATCAGTCAGGAGGTTCATGTCACAACTTTCCAATAGGGCACAACACTTTACCAAATTTCTACATAAAGGTGTCACCTTCAAATGGGATGAGCATTGTGAAGCCAACTTTAGAGAATTGAAAGAGTACCTAGCTACTCCTATTCGTATGGCACCCATTCATGGAAAGCTATTACTCCTATATATTTCAGCTACAACCACATCACTAGGATTATTGCTAGCACAAGAGTATGAAACTAAGAAAGAAAGAGCAATCTACTACATCAGTAGAACACTAGTCTCCTATAAACTCAATTATAGTATTATTGAGAAAGCATGCCTAGCAGTTGTCTTTTCATAACAAAAATTGAGACACTACATGCTATCACATACAGTAAGGCTCATTGCAAAGATAGATCCTTTGAAGTACCTCCTGAGAAAAATAGCATTAATAGGACGTCTGGCAAAGTGGGTCCTTATTCTGAGCAAATTTGACATTGAATATGTGGACAGAAGGGCTATTAAAGGATAGGTCTCACAGATCAATTGGTTGATTCACCACTCCAAGATGATGAACCTTTAAGAATTGAGTTCCCAGATGAAATAATCATGCATCTAACTGAATATCCATGGAAGATGTACTTTGATGGTTCTTTCACACAATAAGGCTCTGGAGTAGGGGTTCTATTCAGAACTCCTCAAGGCTACAAAATATCGAAGTCCTACAAATTGATGTTCCCATGCACAAATAACATTTCTGAATATGAGGCATTGGTAAACGGTCTTAAGCTTGCCATGGAATGGAAAATTGTAGAGTTACACATGTATGGTGACTCCCAGCTCATTATCAATCAAGTCAATGAATATTATCATATGAAAGATGAGAATTTGATGCCCTACAAGTGACTGGTTGATGACCTAAAGAAGTACTTTATCTTCATCACATTCCAAAAGATAGCTAGAATAGAGAAGAAATCTGTAGATGCTATGGCTACATTGGTGTCCATGTTACAACTTGAAGAACATCAATTCCACTATGACATATTGGTAGAATAATTATCCTACCCTACCTTTGATACCCTAGAATGCCAAGTAATTTGTGTTTTGAACACCCCAGACCAATCTCGATATGTTAAGATCATTGTCTACCTCACTCACCAATCTATACCCAATGATCTATCCAGAAATGAAAAATGAGCCTTAATTAGGACAACATCGCATTATGTCCTCATAACTAATAACTTATATCGATGAGGTCTTGATGGTACGCTTCTTAGATGTTTAGAACTTGAAGAGTTAGATCACGCATTAAAGGAAGTCCACAAAGGTATGTGTGGTTCACATTCAAACGGATTTTCACTAGCAAAGAAACTGCTCAGAGTAGGCTATTACTGGCCTACAATGGAAAAAGATGCTATTCAATTTTCAAAAACTTGTCATAAATTCCAAACACATGGAAATATCATCCATGCTCCTACCAGAAACTTATACCTTTCATAACACATTGGCCATTTTAGCAATGGGCCTTTGACTTGGTTGGACAAATATATCCTAATTCTTCAAATGGACATAAGTTCATCATTACGGCCACTGAGTTTTTCACGAAGTGGGTCGAGGTCGTGCCACTAATCAAAGCCACTAGAAAATAGGTGGCTATGTTCATTTTGAACTACATTATTTGTAGATATGGGATACCCTCTTCAATTATGACAGATAATGGGGGCCAGTTTAAAAACTAACACATGGATGACCTTTGTGAATAGTTCCACATCACTCAACATTTCTCCTCAATCTATTATCCTCAAGGTAATGGACAGGTCGAGGCATCTAACAAAAATATTCTCAAGATCCTACACAGAACTATGAGTAATTCTGGTAGAGACTGGCATTTACAACTAAATTTGGCACTTTGGGCCTACAAAACAAGCATCAAAACACCAACAGAAGCCATGTCATTTTCCTTAGTCTATGGCGTTGAAGCAGTACTACCTATTGAGGTTGAACTCCCATCTTTGCAGATATCTTTACAAGGTCTTGTTACTGATGAGAAATACTGCTTCAATAGGGTAAATTCTTTAGAATTACTTGATGAGCACAGGCAACAGGTGTTCGATCACCTAAAAGTATACCAAGAATGAATGTCCAAAGGGTACAATAAAAAGGTCAAACCATAACAATTTCAAGTGGGGGATCTTGTCCTAATGGAGAATCCTAAGAACCAGCCTAACAAAGAACAGAAAGGAAAGTTTGAACCTAACTGGTTGGGACCTTATGTTATCACTGCTACTTTCGAGACTGGAGCTTATCAAATAGCTACCCCTGAGGGAGTTGATGTTCTTCCAGATCCTATCAATACTCTACATTTTAAGCGGTTCTACGCTTAATGTTCAGCTAGCAGAGCCTGTACAGTGGAAAATCTCAGAAAATACCAAAAAAATCAGAAAATTGATCCTAAAGAAATCCAAAAATAGTGGAAAAAGTCCTGAAGAAAGGTATCCCTAGTGAAAACCTGGCAAAAAGGCGCCTTGATGCTACAAATAAATTTTGAAAAAAAAAACAAAAATAGCAAAAAAATTGAAAAAGAGAAAAGTGCCTTGATGACAACCTGGTAAAACAGGCATCCTGGTAGCAAAAAAATAAAATAAAAAGTTTTTCCAAGTGGTGAAAACCTAGCAATCAGGTGTCACTTATATTCTACGCTCTATCTATCAATACATTGCTGACACTAGGCCTTCATGATTACACCTGTGATAAAAGTTGACTTTGTTTCCTTATGAATATCTTATCCTTGCTTGGGATTTGTCTGTATTTCTATTTTAGGATCAAGTCATTTTGCACTGGGGGCAACTTTGCTAGCATGTTAAGTTGCATCTTCTAGGTCATCATAGGATGGTTTGTCTTTTTACACAATGCTTCGCGATACTTACACCAAACTATCACTTTCATGAAACAAGGATGGAACAAACATTAGACTAACCTAAACGGTGTTCCTAAGACCTACATTGGATTGCAAATAGGAACAAGGTCATACACAGACATGGAACACATATTTCTTGAATTCCAACTTCTGATTGATGAATCTTTACTGCGCTTGAAAAATGAATCACAAGTATTTCTCAATACTACCTAAACATAGTTTGACCTTGGTTTGATTATGACTCTTTTATGTACCGATGATGTTTTAACTAGGGGCATCTAAGCAGTTATGAATTTTCTTTTATTGATTCTCAATTGATGGTTGTTATGTCTTTTGAGTTACTCCATGACGTCTGTGCAAAGACAAAGAGTCACAAGGGCAAGGGGCATAACATTTTCTTGGTTTTCTATGTATGGTGATTGCTCCAAATGATCCTATGCATTTCACCTAACTTGGATATTTATGGTAGAAGCTGCCACCATGAGTGGATAGCCGCATATATCTCAATCTTTGTTATGTGTAAACTATGATGAGGTTGAAATAATTTCCTTGTCTATTTTCTAAAAAATCAGATTCTCACTAAGGTATACGAAGCATAATGTACCCAAGGATATGAATTTTCAAGGTCATTGCGGGTTCAATATCTTACCTTACATAGATTCTGATATAGTAAAAGGAAGGCGACTATTTTGTTATCCTGGCTTCTATGCCTTGATGCCTAAGTCTGTTTCCAACATTTCATCCAATAAACATAGTATTCATACTTTCATAATATCAGCGGGTATTAGTGATTGTTGTACTATCAGGTGGTATCCATTCTGAAAAGCACCAAATGATGATAAAATGCTACAATGTATACAAATCAGTGACAGTCCTAAGAGTCTGCATATAGATACATTTAGAGATTGCATGGTTCATTTTACTAAGAAAGCACAACAGAAGGATTTGAACTCAAAATCATTTCTATTTTTTTCAAAATCCAAGTTAATTACATAATCAATGATTCCTGAAATCTCTGATCTATTGGGAACAAAATTGAACTCACCAATTCAAACGTGATTAACTTGGTACACCGTGTGTTTACTCTTAACACACCTTCTTTTCTTCTAAATCTTCTAATTCATTCTTTCTTGACATACTCGATCCTTGCAAGTGATACATCATTTCAAATAGAGGGATTTTTTTTTTCCTTCGATTTCGTTCCTGAGAGGGCATGATCACACTATCATCAATCAAATTCTTGCTTGAAACAACATTAAAAATGACTTCGTTATCAAACAAACTAGGGGCATGAGAGTTTCTTTGACTAAGTCAGAACTATTGGATAGAAAGCTTTGGTTCTCATAAGCTGGATATCTTGTGTTTCCTCATTTTAAAATATTCTTACTAAGCTCCTGGCAGCTTCATACTGACTTTTGGATGACAACCAAGTTCAGAACCAGTATTATCAATCTTTGGACGAAAACCAAGTTTAGAATTGGTATCTTTAAGATCTTTTATTGATCTTTGGACAAAAACCAAGTTCAAAATCAATACTATCAGTTTAGTTCGATCAGGTGTGAGACTGATCTCATCAGGCATTTCATTCGATCATGAGTGAAATTATCAATTTTTCTGAAGTCAACATTCAAAACTTTCTTTGAATCAATGCGCTGCTTGCACATCAATTCAAAGAGGGGAAAATGTAACCACCTATATTTGGTCTGCTCTTACTATAGACCCTATTTTCCCTAAGTATGATCATACCCCCAATTATGTCTAGACAACTCTTCAATCGGCTGACATGTAATTCATTTAAATCAAATTTAATCTCCTAAGTGATTTAATCACTAAATTTTATTAATCACCTTAGCCAATCAAACCAATCAAATTAATTCAAATCAATTTGAATCAATACCTGGCTAAGGTAATTAATTTAAAAGGAATTAAATGAAATCCTAATTATACCTCATCACTTGCAAAATCAATCCCCTAGCCTAAATTGATTCAATTTGGCTATGGTCTTAATTAGTTATTACAAAGCAATCAAAAGCTTAAGTGATTAATTAGAATCCCTATTATTGAGTGAATATGTTATTAAAACAATTCATTTCATTAATATTCCCTCTAACCTAACCAATCTCAACTATCCAACCATGAGTTCAAACTCATCCCAACCCCTTCTCACATGCTAACTATTTTTAATTAGCTAATTAACCCTAATTAGCTAATCCCCCCTACACTCATTCTCTCTCCTCCCATCTCTGTCTCCTTAATCACCCATCTTAAACCTTGATCCTAATCCTAAGCTACCCTTAAGCTTGTCCCATTCCTAAATCTGCGATTAGGAATTCAACCCTCCCCCTAAAGTGAAAGTTATCAAGCTTGACCTTAAACCCTCACCCATGCTTCTTAAACCCTCACCTGTACCTCATTAATGCTTTCATAAATGAAGCATTAATGGCTCTTACACATTCTCTTTAACACTCCTCATTAATGAGTCTTACACCCTCATTAATGGCATCCCTTCTAGTGTCTTCTCCCCTTCCTCCATTTCTTCTATAAATAGGAAGGATTTTGAGCTCAAATGGCCCTTGATTTTTGATTGTTGAGGCCCTTGATTTTGAAATACATTCTTATAATGCTCTTAATTTTGAAGAGTTGCAAGCATTGTTATGCTACTAATTTTCATGTAGATCTATATTGCATCATAGTTTTGATATCTTGTATCATTAAAATCTTTATTATTAGAGCTTAGGATGCATGTTTCTTGAGCATACTTCTTATGATTTTGGTCATATTTAAGCTTTATAGTTTCATTTTAATCTTCCATTCTTAGGTTGTATATGTCACTGGAATATGCATAATCTGAGGGCTATTATGTCATTTTTCATACTCCTCCTAGATAGTAAGTAATAGATCGATTTTGGTGATTGCTATGCTTGCTAATCCCTTGTTTTCACTAATGCAATGATCTATTGAAGTGTTGTGTCCATCTTAACAGGTACAAAAATCACACACACAACTTCTTGTTGATCTTTCTCACTTCTTCTCTCATTCTCCTATTTGCTCTCTCATTGTTGCAATGAGATTCTTGCTTAATTTCTCTCTTTTTCTCTAGGCTTTCTGCCTCATTCATATTATATACACAAGGGTTTTTTTTAGTTTTCCCCTTTCAAAAATATTGTCTCATTGTGTTGATCTTGGAGCTTCTTGATGGTTTTGGAGATAGTTCTTGGAGCAATCTTACATTCATTGTGTTGGTAATATTCTTGTTTTTTTCTCACTCACTTGGATTCTTTCCTAAGCTCTTTTCATTTTTTGAATATTTCTAACATGGTATCAGAGCTATCTAAATCCTTGTTTTTCATTGATTGATTAACCTTTTTTGTTTACAGGTTTCTTTCATTTTTTGCAAATCTAACATCTGGTTTTATAATTAGTTTTGGATGTCTTGACGCCAGATCTAAGTTTATTTATCTCTATTTCAAGTTTTTAAGATCTAATGTGACCCTTTGTCAGGCAACCACAAGGGTTTTCTATTTCATGCATATTTTGTGCTAACATTTCTTGCGACATCATTTTATAGCTATTCCTTGCATTCACTTTGTTAAAATCTGTATATCTAACGTTTTAATTGCAGGATTATTTGTAACCTATATTTTTCATTTGCAGGTTAATTTTTGTTGTTTGTATTTACAGGTTTACCTCAATAACACTTGCAGACTGACATTTTTTAAATCTTTCTTATATACATGTTGCATCATTATAAACATTGTTATTTATAATCTACTATTATTCTAAAATATGTTATTAAAAATTTAAGATTCAACATGTTTTAAACGTATCCCATATTTTGAATCTCATATTTATTAGTTTGTTTCTTCTCATTAATCTTTTTGGACTCTGTGCTTCTTGGATCACTATCTCCCTTCATTTCTTGGCATGTTTCTAACATTTGTTTTCCTTGCAACATTCTTACCTTCTTACCTTCATACGCACCTTCTTTTCAAAAAAAAATTTCTATTAAAACATTTTTTCTATCCAAAAGATTAGATCCTCCTACCTATTTTTTTGCAACTTGGAAGAGCACTGCCACGACCCAAAAACCCTCTAGAAACATTTAAATATTTAAAATATCTGCCTCAACGGTCACCCCTGGCACGAAAACTCCATCGACAACCTAGATCAAGCTTTAAAATTGTTTTTAAAATGTGACCGTCGATCTCCCCTTAAAACACCCACAAGCCCAGGACACATGGCATTTCCACGTAGCATCTTCAGTCCCACTTGAATTTTCCTCATCATCTGGACACGTGTTACTTAGGCACAAACCCGCAAAGAATAAACATTGTGCATCTTCCATTCATGGGATTGCGCCCACCATTGGATCAACTTTAATCTAACCGAACCCTAGCTTTGAAAATGCTGGCTTCACAATCTAAAAATGGACACTTGTTGCCCAAGCGTGATGCCACAATGAATAAACAACAATAATCTTTGGATCAAGGTATCACACCTACCATTATATCAAAACACAATTTCTTGATGCTTTATCTTTCCTTTATCCCGGCGAGGTTCCATCACTTTCCACGCATAGCACAGGTGTGATTCCTTGAAGAATAACTTCCCTACAAATTTTGATTAAGGAATTGCACCTACCATTGGATTAAACTTGATTTGACCGAACCTTATCTTCTTTTATCCTCAAAGGCACCGACCCTGCAATCTAAAAATGGACACCTATCATTTAGGCATGATGCCACTATGAGTATCTTCAGTGCAACTTATGATCAAGGCATTATGCCTATCATTAGATTAAAAAATACTTGCGTGATATTTTTCAAATCATAAAACACCGCGGGGACTTTAGACTTAGGAAAAAATTAATATGCAGGCCCCGCTAGGACTTAGGACTTAGAAGGAAATGGCCCCCCCAAGGATGACTTAAAACACATGGGATAAAGTGACTTAAGTGGCCCAAAAAGGTATTGCAAGAACATAAAAGGTACAAGAAACCTAGGGTTTTGTTCAAAATGTAGACCAAGGGTTTAGCACCAGAAAATATTTTCTGCAGTCCTAACAGTGGCTCTAGTTGGGGATGTGTGTGTCTTACAGACATAAAAAGATCCCAGAATCTTAGGGTTAAGAAGAACATCTATGGAAAGAAAACTACCCTACATCACACAACAAAAGCACAAAAACAACAGAAAGAAACAAACATAAAACATATCTATAGCCTACTATTCATGGATACTGAGAACTTTGTGAGAAGTAAAATTTTAGGAATTGTCTATGAGCTGGCAATTCCAAAATATTTCCATTCAAATCCTTGAGAATGTAATAATCAAAACCCCACTTATTATCAATAATGTATGGTCCCAACCAAATAGGATCAAACTTACTATTTTTTCCTTTATCCTCTAGCCTGGAATTCCACATCAAGACCAAATCATCAATTTCAAAATTTCTTATAGTGGTTCTTCTGTCATATAAATTCTTACATTGGAGCTGCAAATTGGCATTTTTATCATGTGCCTCCCTCCTTGATTCATCCAATTGTATCAATTCATCCATCCCTATATTATTTCATCACCCAAATCCTCATCATAAATTTGGACAAACTTGTACATTTGCAACAGATGATTTTGTGGCAACCTAGCATAAATACCATATACTAGGTCAAAAGGCACACAACCAATAACTTTCTTCATTCTCACTCTATCAG
Organism: Thuja plicata; assembly: GCA_018584345.1. Taxonomy (NCBI): domain Eukaryota; kingdom Viridiplantae; phylum Streptophyta; class Pinopsida; order Cupressales; family Cupressaceae; genus Thuja; species Thuja plicata. The sequence goes on from MU224206.1 coordinate 3,428,754, forward strand.
CCAACAATGCTTGTTGCAAATTTGAATCCCAAGCCCTTGTATTCTTATCCATCACTCTTTTCAAAATTTTAATCAGGATTTTATTACTGGATTCAGCTTGGCCATTCCTTTGTGGGTGGTATGGGGAAGAATAAGAAATTTTGGTCCCATATAGCTGGCAAAAATTATTAAATTCTTCAGATCTAAAGCACATTACATTATCTACCACTATAGTTTCTGGGCATCTAAACTTGGTGAGGATGTTTTACAACATAAATTCAATTACAACCTTACTGGTGGCTCTCTTAGTGGGGATAGCTTCAAACCACTTAGTAAAATAATTAGTTGCCACCATAATCCATGAGTGACTTCCAGCAGATTTGTTAGGGATCTCTCCAATAAAGTCCATTCCCCACTTTTGAAAAGGTGCTTCAACTGTGACAGGCCTTAAAGGTAAATTTCCACTAAATTTGAGCTTACCTACAAACCTTTGGCAAGCATCACATTTTTTGACAAAATGGTGAGCATCCTTAAAAATTGTAGGCCACCAAAAAATAGATCTCAAAATATTATGTGCAGTTGTTTTAACCATGTAATGGCCCCCACACACACCATTGTGCAAACACAATTAAACTTTCTCCTATCAAACCAATTGACCCATCCAAACCACCTTCTAGATTCTTTGATCCCAAAGCTTTATGTCAATTCCATCGTCAACCTGGTCATGATACTAAAAAAATTTATAAATTGAAGAATGTGTTTCAAGACCTTATTGATTCTAATGATATATATGTAGATTCTAATATTAATCAAGGAAACAAATCATTTGCACCTTCTAATCATAATTTACAAATATACACTAATCCTTTACCATCTCATTCAACCAATGCTATTGAAAAACCTTCTTCTCCCAAAGACATTGATTATGATGATAAATTTGACAAAGCCTCTCATGTTGTCAACCACATTGAACATGATCAACCTCAAACTCAACCTAATCTCAACCTCCATCTTGCATTACCTTTGATCCTGTAACATATGAAATATAATGTTGTTACTAAAATGTAATAGATAAAGTATAGAAATGATTGATTTGATTTATAGATTGTTTGTGAATTGATTATCTTGAAATATAAGGTGTTAATGTGTAGATTGTTCTTTGAATTACCTAGATTGTCTTAGATTCTTTTAACCTTGATTGAATTGAATTGATTATGTATTGCAATTGTGATTAAGGAGAAGATAAGATGTTCCTTTTCTATTCCCAAATGCACAAATGGGAGATCCAAGTTGATCGACCCAAGAGAAGGGTTAACGCACAAATGAATCAACTATTTGGAAAGGAAAATAACAAAGGAGATACCTTAAATTCTATAATTTATATATATAGAAATGATATATGAATGTAATTGAAAAGATCTAAGAAATGCACTAACCTTGAAA
>MU224206.1:3436751-3457813 GCA_018584345.1 Thuja plicata
CTTCCCTTTTATATGAAATTAGGGCACAATCTTCCAAGGAGGCCTACATAGGAGAATTAAATCCCATTAAAGCCTTTACCCCTAGGAGAGGACCTATATTAAATATAATTTTGGAATCAATGCTTTGAAACCCAAAACAGCTGACCCGGAAGCGGGAAATACTTTTTGCAAAGGTCGACCTCTTGAAACTGCAAGACCCCAGGATCTAAACCCTAGGTCAAGGTCGAGGTCAACCCTGACCTAGGTCAGAGTCGAGGTCGACCCTAACCTAGGTCAGGGTCGAGGTTGACCTGGACCTAGGTCAGGGTCGAGGTCGACCTGGACCTAGGTCAGGGTCGAGGTCGACATAGACTTAAAATGTCGACCTTGACCCTGAAGCCCAGAATCACCAGTCTGCCATCCAGAATGCATAAATCAGGCCAAACAAGAGTGGAAAGAGGAACAGAATAGGGAGGAAGCCATGTCAAAGTCAAGAACCCATTCAAGGCACTTGCCATGACCCCAAACCACTTACTCGGAAGGCTAAACATGTCTACAATGGAAGTGCTTCCATTTTCTGACTATTCAGATCCTACTGAAACAGTTAAGTCACCTGATGGTCCTCTTTACATTGTCTCTAGGGTTGATAGCATTCCTTCCCATGGTACCCTTGTTGATCCCACTTGCATGGTGAATGTGATATCTGAAGAGCCTCTTTTTAGTAAACAATTGCATAAATATTTCTATGATAAATCCGATGTCCTGATTCAAACTTTCAATGGTTTCATTTATCCTTCACATGGTTCCATTTATTTTCCCATGGAAGTTGGTGGTAATACTTTGGAGACTACTTTCACTATTATTCCTACTTTTGATCAATTTCAAGTTAAACTTGATCTTCCTTGGCTTACCTCTATGAGTGTCGTGGCTTCTCCTATTCATAAATGTGTTAAATTTCCTCATAATGGAGAGATCATGACTATTAACCATAGTATTTACTATCCTTTTGTGCCTCGATACTTTTTTGACCTTGGTTTCTTTTGGCCTCACATTCCTCAACCAACTAAAGTTCATCCCGGTTATCACTTTCACTCATAGCAAGCCTTTAAGATTCAAAAGATTTGTGAACTTAGAAAACCTAAGGATGACCTTAGTCATGATCTTATTCCTACACCACCTTTTCCTCCTTATTCACATCCTCTTCTTCTCATCTCTCAACCTAGTGTGGTTCCTTTAGTTCTTCCTCCTAAAGAAGAAATGTACCCGATGATTATTGATCCTATTCCAGTCCAAATATCTAGAAAAACCAAATGTACAACCATCATTCTTGTGATCATCATTTCAAACATCATTCTAGAGACAGTGACCGTGTTTCCCAAAATCGTTCTTCACCTCATACCCCTCCTCATACTTCACTTTCCTTTGACCAGCCCATTCTTGAGCCTATGAAGGAAGTAAATCTAAACAAAGTTAAAATGAGAAAACATGAAAATACTATTCATATCTTAGATTCTATTACAATTAATCTTGATGAAGAAGATACTCTAGATGATGATGCTCATGATACTAAAAATGATATGCATGCTAGTGATTCTAATTATATGTATGAGACTATTGACCTTGATAATGATTTACCAACTATGCTTTCACAACATTTATCTATCACTCCTAATCTGGAACATAGTGACCTTTCTTCACAAAAGGTTTCTTGTTTGGCTATTGTTCCATCTGTTGTGCTTGATGTTTCTCCTCTTGCAAGTTTCCCACCTTCTCTAAACACTATGGACCAAGATAGGGAGCATGCGATACACTTGACTAGCTCCTCTTGTACAGTGGATTCTTTCTTTTCTTTTCTTTGTTTTCTTATTTATTGTGATGTGTTTCCCCCGTGATGTGATGCTTTTTATATGTCTTGTTTATATTTTTTAAATGAACCTTTTTTCTCCATTGGTGCAAGTTGATAAAGGAATCAAAATGTTGTAATCATTCTTATATTTGTATCTTTCTTCTTCTATTTTTTTTTACATGTTATGTTGTACACATTCCATTGTTCGTAAATGTGCCTTTGTGTTGTTGTTTGGGATGATGCAAAGTGGTAGAACCTTTTCCTTTTGGTCTCAATAATTTTGACCAAAAATACTCTTCTTCATGACCCTTACGTGCCTTTCTTCCATTGTGTTGTAGTTCTACTTCCTTTGGGGAATGATAACAGTTCATTTTGACATAATTCTGATATACATGAGTTAGAATATGACCTACTGACCTCACAGTTGGTAGATACCTTTCATGCTCTCTTTTGTCATGTGCTCATTTCCCTTTATTTGTACTTTCTTGGGGGAATTTCATAGTGGAGACATTTCTAGTGGATACATGTACACTCTATTAAAGTCATTGCTCCTTTTAAGGCTCTTGCAATCACTTTAACATAGGGTAATAAACTTTGCTCACATTTTTTTCACACACACACTATCTTTTGATGATTCTTTACACTTTGAATCCCTTAATGGACATACAATCCTTAAGGAATGATCCCTCCTTTTTTTTCGATCCCTTATGGACAAACAATCCTTAAGGACAAACCGCTCTTTGTCGAATCCCTTATTAACATACAATCTTTAAGGACAGATCCTAGATGGATTGAATAGCATGACATACAAACCCTGCTATAAATTTCAATGTCATCTCTTGTGACACCTTCTGTGTGGTCCACAGTAAGACATACAATCTTACTGGGCACGGGGGTCACACTTTTATTTCTTTGTGTGGTTCACAGTGAGACATACAATCTTACTAGGGCTAAAGTAATCACACCTCTCTCTCCTCCCTCTCCCCCTCTCTCTTTTCTAAGTGATGTCTCTCTTATCTTAGTTTTGGATTGATGAGGACTTAAGTCACTTGAGGGCTTTATGTTTCCTTGTCTCCTTAACTTTGGTGAGATCATCTTATGCATTTGATCTACTTTATCATGAGCATGAGCTTGTCTCATACTCTCGCTAAAGTGGGGGCTAAATGTATAGGTCTTAAAAGTTATCACCTATTAATTTGGAAGCTCTATGACCTATTTGGGCCCCATTTTAGTGATCTCCTCAATTTTGGATGTGTTTATTCTTGATTTTCCTGTTGTTCTCTTCATTTTTCCCCGAGCCCCTTAATACTTCTTGGACCCCACAAATATGCCTCAAAATTTACCCTCTTGGGTATAGGTCAAACCTGGTTTGAGCTATACCTGGTATAGGTCAAACCACTTTCGACCTATACCTTTTGGATTTTAAATTAGTGTCTTTCAGGCCCAATGCACAATATTTTCATTTTCCCGCCCAATGAGGTTGGACTCCATGAAATTAAACCCCGAAATTACTATAAAAGGAAGGCCTCTCCCCTTCATTTTTCCATCCATTATCTCTTACAATCTTATGATCCATCTACTAGCTATTACATCCATTATCCACTTACATATGCTCTATTTCATTGCAAGCATTCAAGCCTAAGGTGATTTCAAACAAGCAAGGATTTGGCTCAAAGATTTGAAGACTATTGTGTGAATCTCTCTCTCATGATGGAGTAGTGGTGGATTTTCCAATTGAGCAAGAGGATCCATATCCTTTCTTCTTTCCTTTCCTTTAATCATATCAAGCATACATACATCCATGATTCGTGATTTGGCAAGTGTAGATCTATTGTATTAGTGAAGACATCCTACATTCTACAATTCAAAATTCAAGCAAGCATACATCTTTGTGGGTATAGTGGATCTGTATCCATCCACAAGGGTTTAATCAAGCAGGGTTCAAATGCTTACATTTTTCTTATTTTACATGCTTTACTTATTTCATTTCAAGGTTAATTCCTAAATGAGGGCTTGAGCGAGGCAAGCCCCTTTCCCACAACAATTTCCCCTTCTCTTTTGTGTGCATGCGCATGTTGAGAATGGAGATTTAGTTGCAGATCTGAGAACCCATTTGAGAGAAGTTTATAGATCCATTTTCTATTCTGGATTTCAACAATATCAGGTATAGGTCAAACCTTCAACATATACCCTAACATTCGGAGTGTAGATTTTAGTTATAGAACCAGAAAGACAGTCCAAAGACTTTCCCAAATCCATTTTATGTTTCTAATTTGGAGAAGATTGGGTATAGGTCAAACATTCAACCTATACCTGGGTACTTTTTGAACAACTTTCAACCTGTTCCTATGACAAAACTGAAAGTTGTAGATCACAGACTGTTCAATTCAGGTACTGAGACATTTCAAGATTTTGTCAGACATAATTTCAAAATTTGGCACACCTTCTTCCTCTTCCATTTTTACGTACATACATTCTTTTCCTTAAATATTGCATCTACTTTGGTACCTTGTTGTTACATATTCTCTTAATCATAAATATAAGATATGTTATAATTTTCTTCCATACATTCACATTAAAAAAGGGAAAACACCCTAAATTCTCCCCTTAGTTAGATCTTTCATTTGTGCCCTTGCATCCTTTAGGTTGTACAAATTAGATTTAGCTTGAGGATAGGATTTAGGGTCTTCTCAATGCATATTTGTGACTTGGTGGTCTACCATTGATCACCATTTCACCATATACAATATGTACTCACAAATTATTGTAAATATCAATAAAATATTACAATCGTTTACATTAGAGGAAGAGTAATGCTCCAATAGTCCATTTAATCATGCATTTTTTTTTACACTAGTGTGTCACATAGACGTCTACATGTAATGCTCATATCCAGGAAAATCTGACTTTAAGATCATAAAAAAAATACTTCACTAGGAAAATAATATTTGACAAGATCATAGCATAAACATGAAATATCATTTTAAGGCTAAAGGATTATTTTGTGTAGCATAAAATCGCAAGAGCGTGCAATTTATGACAATACACTTGTTACAAATGTGCTATAAACCTTGATTAGTTGTGAATAAATCATTAGATCATTAGTAGGATATATTATTCTCAATCCTTATGTTTTCCTTGAGATATACCATTCCCACATTAACAACAATATTATCATCAATCAATCAATATTTGCCTTTTATATTGACTAGGAGCAAATATTTTTATTCTCTAGTTTTTTGTAGATTTAGTTGATTTTGTAATTTCTTATTTTTCTTTGCATATGTTGTTCCTTGGGGCATTTTAAGACAACTATTTCAATGGTAAGAAAGACTTATTGCACCCTTGGTCTCCTTGGTTGTTCAGTGCATCGGTGGTTCATGACATGGCTTAATCACTTCTCGTGTCTTCTATATGTCTAGTGGTTGTATCTAGCATTAATAGGTCGATCTTTTGGTGCAACAACAACTGCTAGTTGTAACTAGTGGTATCAAATCTTGGTCATAGGTTCGAACCTCATGCTTGCACTGGGGGGATTGTTACAATGGTGAGCAAGACTGATTGTGCCCTTGGTCTCCTTGGTTTTTTAGTGCAGCGGTAGTTCGTATCATAACTTAATCGCCTCCTGTGTCTTCTATATGTCTAGTGGCTGCATCGAGCTTTAGTAGGTCGATCTTTTGGTGCAACAACAACCACTAGTTGTAACAACATCATAATCTTTCATATCATTATGTGGCATGTGCCTTTATGTGAATTAATTGATTGATTTTTTGTAGGTTTAGTTGATTTTGTAGTTTCTTATTTGTCTTTGTATACGTTGTTCGTTGGGGCATTTTAAGACAACAACATCATAATCTTTCATATCATTATGCGGCATGTGTCTTTTTGTGACTTTTTGTTTTGGGTTAATCCTACACCACATGGTAATAATGTCATTATAGTTATCCATGTCATGGTGCATCATGTCATATGCTAGAATGTATCTTAGAAATGAAATTCTTTCATTCTCAATCATACTTATTCCACCTTGTCCTTTATCGAATCTATCTATTCTAAACAACTGAAAATAAAATAACCACTTCAATTATCAAGGGCCATTTCAAAGAGGGCCAAATAATGAACACTTATTTATTGTCACCTTCTAACATTATATCTAACATAACAAACTAATATTATTACATTTTTCTAATTTTGTGGTAATTCTCCACTTCATTTATAACCATTTAAATTGATTTAATAATTCATGATATTCAATTAATCATAGTAATACTTAGCCATTTATCTCAAAATGCATAAACAATTCATTTTAACTTATGCTTCACAATATAATAAAAAATATCTACTTATCTCTTAATATTCTATCATAAATCCTTGATATTTTCTATTATTTTAATCTCTACATAACTATTGCACAACTAGTTTACTAAAGTCAATCAATTAATTAATTGATCTTATTCTCACTCATATGAGAGCCTGCTAAGAAACCCTCATAACTTTTCTTGACCATTCTTAGTCAAAGAGAGTCTCCACCCTTCTCATTCAATCTTTACCATCTATTTGACATCAAACATTCACTATTCACATTTTCATCCAAAAAAATCTATAAATCAACTCTTGCCCTTTATCAAAATATGTAGTAGGAATGCCCAATCTTCAAATACATAACATCAATTTGAATAACAACTTACATTTCTACATCAAATATTCAAACACATATCTAACCAATGAAATTACATTGAGTAATCTTTTCTCAATTTTATCTTATATTTACATTTCTAATAACTTTACCTAAAATATCCTTAAATCTTGAATTCGTATATATATATATATATATATAGAATATGCACTTGTGAGTCACAAATCCAATCACTGACCACAATTTTAAATTCCAAAACAGAATATCAGATTAAAAAACACTTAAAACCACATACAAAACTAGGTCCTTATTCCTCTTTTTATCATCTTCCATTTTTATATCAATTAACATCTACATATCAACGTCATAAGCTAAGGCCACTTACTTTTCTCATACTAAATGCAGTACTAACCCTAGGCTTATTCGAAAGTGTGTTCATATTCCATTCCTAAAATAAACAAAATTCTTTGTATCTGAGCATTCACGCATCACCCCAGAAAACAACGTATTCCCACCCTAGAAAAGAAGCAACAAAACCTGAAAACCAAGGCGTTTGAGGGGTGTTTGAATGAATGCACATGGCGATGGGGAATAGGGAAAGACAGGCATAAAAGGCATCGCCAATTTGGTTTGCGCATCTGGAACATGCGAGATGCGATGGATGGCACTAGAAGGTGTGAAAAGATTAGAAAAATGGGAAAAATCCGGAGCTCACGATTTCCAATCCAGGCATAAAACCGAGAACCAGGGGCAGCTGTATCCGCCAGCATATTATATATCGGGACAGTAAAACAAGTTGTTTTGGCCAACATATTATTATTTATGGGAGTTTTGCAGCGCGAAATTGATTGTGGAGAAGGTGGTCATGTGTGGAGGCATGTGCAGGGCAGATAAAAAGAAAATGCAATTCCACTGTTTCTTGGGACACCACTCATTAATATTCTGGGATGGTCCCTGACATATATTCATGTTCATGTTCATGTGGCTGACCAAACATAAACACAACATAGCAATTTGACATTTCTTAACAATGGGTATTCTTTTTGGAATATCTAATGTTTCATTTTTGTGAACATCAGTTACATGTAATGAGTGTTAAGTGTATCATTCATTTTGATGAGAGATGAGTTCTTGTGAACCACTACTCTAAAATGTGGGTCAATAAGTTTAACGATAGGTGATCTTTTAGGAAGGCCCAATGTTTCATCTCTGCGAGAATCACCTAGACATAATTGTGAACCACTACTCTAAAATATGGGTCAACAAGTTTAAAGATAGGTGATCTTTTAGGAAGGCCCAATGTTTCATCTCTATGAACATCACCTAGACGCAATTGTGAACCACTACTGTAAAATATGGATCAATGAGTTCAACGACAGGTGATCTTTTAGGAAGGCTCTGCGAGCATCACCTAGACATAATTGTGAATCACTACTCTAAAATATGGGTCAATGAGTTTAATGATAGGTGATCTTTTAGGAAGGCCCAATGTTTCATCTCTGCGAGAATCACCTAGATATAATTGTGAACCACTACTCTAAAATATGGGGTCAATGAGTTTAACGATAGGTGATCTTTTAGGAAGGCCCAATGTTTCATCTTTGCGAACATCACCTACACGCAATTATGAACCACTACTCTAAAATATTGGTCAATGAATTCAACGGTAAGTGATCTTTTAGGAAGGCCCAATGTTTCATCTCTGCGAGCATCACCTAGATGCAATTGTGAACCAGTACTCTAAAATATGGGTCAATGAGTTCAACGATAGGTGATCTTTTAGGAAGGCCCAATGTTTCATCTCTGCGAGCATCACCTAGACACAATTGTGAAACACTACTCTAAAATATGGGTCAATGAGTTCAACGTTAGGTGATCTTTTAGGAAGGCCCAATATTTCAGCTCTGTGAGCCTCACCTAGACGCAATTGTGAACCGCTACTCTAAAATATGGGTTAATGAATTCAACGGTAGGTATTCTTTTAGGAAGGCCCAATATTTCAGCTCTGCAAGCATCACCTAGATGCAATTGTGAACCACTACTCTAAAATATGGGTCAATGAATTCAACGGTAGGTGATCTTTTAGGAAGGCCCAATGTTTCATCTCTGCGAACATCACCTAGACGCAATTGTGAACCACTACTCTAAAATACTGGTCAATAAGTTCAACGATAAGTGATCTTTTAAGAAGGCTCAATGTTTCATCTCTGTGAACATCACCTAGATGCAATTGTGAACCACTACTCTAAAATATTGATAAATAAGTTCAACGGTAAGTAATCTTTTAGAAAGGCCCAATATTTCATCTCTACGAACATCACCTAAACATCACCTAAACACAATTGTGAACCACTAAAAGTTTAACTCGAAAACCACAAAATTATTAACAAGTAGTCATAGTTGTGGCACTAGTAACAGCAGACTCCACGCCGTTTTCAGCGCTTCTTAATTGAAGCGTGGTCTGGGGCAAGGGAAAACGAAGAACCCAGTTTAAGGGCCCATGCTGCAGGGGATTGGTCACTTCAAATTATTATTACTCCGGGCTCCATTGCTCTGAGAGTTGGGGTGAATAGAGTTCGTTAGGGCATTCATTGGGAGGCCCGCCAATTGAAAAATACTGCTTGTCGACAACCTCATAAAGACAAAATGTTCTTTCTCCCTCACTCACCCACTACCGAAATTAACGATATGAAATTTGGAATTCGATTCCCCCACGCATGAATCAAAGCCCAAAAGCCCAAAAGACGCCGCTCCGATCTGCATTTGGGACTGCATTTCAACACCCAGATGGAGAAAATGTCGAATTCGGTGGAGCGGGGTAGATCGATTGAATTCCATGGATTGCGATATAAAAGATTTGTTGACTGTGCAAAGAAAGGGGAGGTTGTGATGCGTAGTTTGACTGTCTCTAAGAATTCACCGTGCTTTGGTAATCGGAAGGAAGGTCCCACGGGGGGACAAGAGTCGCCCCTTAAATTGAGGGCATGGCCATTGGGAGAAATATTGAATTCATGAGCAACAAAACAAACAATCTTTCTTCTCACTTATTCGGTCTCCTCTTTACCTTTTTTTCACCAACACAAAACCGGGCCTTGGAATTGCGGAGGGGAGATAAGTAACTGTATTGATGAAGTCAGAGGTGATGCCCAATACAAATATTTATGTGCCAAGTGAGGAGAATTGCTCTATACGTGGCTGACGATGGCCCTTTGATATATTGTTTTTAGATATTAAGTCTGCATTTTGTGTGGGGCATAGTGAAGTCGGTCATGGCCATACATGGACGACACTCTAACCAAAAGCTACATACTTGCTGATGCACCCACAACTCTTTCCTTCCTCTTTATAACTCCACTACCCTTCTCAAAGATCTCCATACTCGGGCCTCTGTAAACAACAATTCTTCCATTTCAAAGCTCCTCTAGAGAATTTGAGCCTTGCAATGGATTCTGCCCACTTATTTCTAACTGCGTCCCTAATTGTACTAGTGGTCTTGATGATTGCCCGGGCTGCTACCCAGTTCTTCATAGCCTATGTTTGGTGGCCTCGCCGCATAAGGAGATTGATGGAGAGGCAAGGAGTGAGTGGGCCAAAGCCTTCTTTCCTGGTTGGCAATCTCATGGAGATGAATAAACTTCGTGACAAAGAAACTGCTAACGATATGGGCTGCTTGACCCACGACATTGCTCGCAGGATCTTGCCCCACTATGTTTACAACTCTCAAACTTACGGTGAGAAATAGCCCATCAACTTTTTCTCTCTTCAAACCAATAAATAAACTAAATTGTTGCGTAGTTTTTGAGTAAAATTCATTGATTCATGTTTTATGAGTTGTGGTTCACAAAAATTTATTTTTCATGAGATTCAATAGAACACTTTGTATTCATCACATCTAGGTGATGCTCAACCAAAACTAACTAAATTGTTATGCAGCTTTTGAGTCAAATTCATTGATCCGTGTTTTATGAATAGTAGTTCACAAGAACTTATTCCTCGTAAGAATCAATAAAACACTTTGAAGTTTGTATTCATCACATCTAGGTGATCCTCAGATAGATGATCTTGAAACTCTTAGCATTCATTCCATTTAGATGATCTTTCTAATCTCGAAACAAACTTCTAACATTAAAGAAAATGGTAGATACTTGTGGGTTTTAGAAAAATTAAGCTGTGGATCAAAAAAAAGAGCCTCTTGGACTACGAATCCTTAGATTAGCTCAACTTGGATTGGTTTTTCTCTGAATTAACTCCCTCTCAATCTTCTCTTCTTTCTAGGTTAACAGAGTGAATCATGTATTCGTTCAGATTTTTAACATGGGTCCCTTTTGTAGAAATTGAAATGACAAAGGCTTTTGGTTATAATTTGCAGGAAAGCAATTCGTAATGTGGTGGGGGGTGGAGCCGAGGTTAGCGGTGTCCCAACCAGAAGTTATAAAAGAAATGTTGTACAGCCATAGCTATGGAAAATCAGAACTGCAACAGAAGGGGAACAAGGATTTCATTGGGAAGGGACTGCTGATGGCGAACGGAGATGAATGGGCTCATCAGCGCCGGGTCGTAGCGCCTGCGTTTCGCATTGAGAAACTCAAGGTGTGTAGAGGGTTTTTCATCCTATTGTTGGAATATTTAGTAATTCTTCTTATTATTGACATAGTTTAGTGTTTTTAGTTTTTAGTTTCTAGTTTTATTTCTAATAATGCAAGTTTTCATGATATCTAAAACCTCTGTATAATGAATCAATTGCAATCCATTCATTATCAATAGGCTAACCTTTAGATATATCTAAGATCTCTATATAATAAGACAATTGTAATTCATTCATTAACAATTAATTTAATCTGAAAGACTCTTACTTTCACATACATATGACCAGAAAGCACGTTTTTTTATTTTCCAATTCTGTTCGTCTCCTTGATTGCTATTATTGACTTTTGCAGGGTCATGTGAATTACATGGTGGAATGCACATCGAGAATGCTGGACGGATTTGAAGGAATTGTGAGAGGCGGGTCGGCGGAGATAGAAATAGGCGAGCATCTATGCAAACTGGCCGCTGACATAATTGCGCGCACTGAGTTCGGTAGCAGTTACGAAAAGGGAAAGAAGATTTTTCAACAACTCCATTCATTACAGAAGCTTTCGTCAAAGTCGGGGAGATATTTATGGCTTCCAGGCAGCCGGTATTTCCCCCTTTTTCCCCTCAACCAATGAATTTTACCGCATTTGACATTGCTTTCATTACCCATTTTGAATACTCATATGCGAAAACGACGTGCACATATTATACGTTTTTGTCAATATGGGGGGTGACCAAACATTTTAAGTTAGTTGTAGTATATTATTTTATACCATACTGAAACACGTCGAAGTATTGCCGTCTGCCGTTTTCTTGTCATTATCCCTCTCCGCCCAAGGTATTATTTTTATTGACTAAATGTTGCCTCCCCGCCCGCCTTTACTGTGCTCCCTGTTACGTAGATATATAATAAGCCATGCAGTTGTCAACCTTGAAAACAGGCTACTCAATTTTATATTTCCCAGCCGTCCTCAGCAACATTTAATCCCCTCATAAAAACACCCAATTTGGAATTAATTTAATCTGTCAGAACGGAGCTGTTTCACACGGCAACACTTATAAATGATGTCGGACGAAATCAACCCCATCGTGAACTCCAAAGCTTCATTTTCCAATTAATGGCCCAGATTGGCTCCAAAGTTTGGGCTTCTGACATTATTTCTACCCCATAACAGATGGGCACTGTCTATGAGGCAGGACATTTGTATCTTAGTAAATAAAATATGTTGTTAAACACAATATGTTAACAACATGTGTATTAGTCTATTGCATTAACATATATTAGTAATTTGCAAACAAATACAATAGACTAACACACATGTTGTTAACATATTGTGTTAACAACATATTTTGTTTACTAAGGTATAAATTTCCTGCCCCATAGATAGTGCCGAACAGATACAACAAATTTTGTTAGGAATGCAGATGAGCCAGAGTGAGTCAAATCAGGTTGTTATCTTGCCGGGAATATCCCATTACCCCCCTCCTCCCCACCTAGCTGTCACTGGACAGAGCGATGACTATCATCACACAAAATATAAATATAAGAATTACACGCCAGCGATGGCTTTTCTATATAAAACTGATGTGTGTTTTGTTTGTCTTGACAGCTTCCTCCCAACGAGTTACAACCGTGAGATCAAGAAGCGGAAGCAGCAAGTAGAGAGCGCCCTCATGGAGATTATCAGGGCACGACGAGATTCTGTCCACGTCGGACGCTCCACGTCCTACGGCAACGATCTTCTCGGATTGATTCTCTCCAGCAACGACGGCGAAGGCGTGAGCTTGACCAATCAACAGCTCATGGACGAGTGCAAGACGTTCTTCTTCACCGGTCAAGAGACCACCTCCCTTCTCATGACGTGGACAATTATGCTCCTCGCCTCCAGTCCCCTCTGGCAAGAAAAAGCCCGCGCCGAGATCCTACATGTCTGCCAAGATTCCCTGCCCTCCTTCGCTGACCTTCCCAAGCTCAAAATCGTAAGTTCCACAATTACCCACTTATTTACAAATTTTATGAAGTAATTATTTTAATCAATAGAAGAATAGTTGTAAGTTTCTAAAAGTCTTTAGATGTATCTATGACTTTTATAATGTGCAATCCGTCATTCAATCAAGAAGTACTTATAATTTCTAAAAGTCTTTGTATGTATCTAAGACTTCTATATAATGATGCAATCAATTATTCAATCAAGAACCACTTCTAATTTTTTTAGTCAATAGAATAGTTGTACGTTTATAAAAGTCTTGAAATGCATTTAAGACCTCTATACAATGACGCAATTGACATTTCATCAAGAAGTTCCTATATAATCTCTTGAATCAATAGAATAATTGTAAGCTTTGATACGTCTTTGGTTGTGTCTAAGACCTTTATATAATGACCCAAATTATCATTTGACCAAGAAGCTCTTGTAATCTCTTGAATCAATAGAATAATTGTAAGTTTGTAGAAGTCTTTAGATGTATCTAAGACCTCTATATAATGTCCCAATTTATCATTTGACCAAGAAGCTCTTGTAATCTTTTGAATCAATAGAATAGTTGCAAGTTTGTAGAAGTCTTTGGATGTATCTAAGACCTCTATATAATGACCCAATTTATCATTTGACCAAAAAGCTCTTGTAATCTCTTGAATCAATAGAACAATTGTCAGTTTGTAGGAATCTTTGGGGGTATCTAAGACCTCTATATAATGACGTTTATAATCTCTTGAATCAATAGAACAACTGTAAGTTTCTAGAAGTCTTTAGATGTATCTAAGACCTCTATATAATGACCCAATTTATCATTTGACCAAGAAGCACTTGTTATCTTTTGAATCAATAGAACAATTGTAGGTTTCTAGATGTCTTTGGATGTATCTAAGACCTCTATATAATAACGCAATTGATCACTTCATCAAGGAACTCTTGTAATCTCTTGAATCAATAGAACAATTATATGTTTCTAGAAGTCTTTGGATGTATCTAAGATCTCTTATATAATGACGCAATTAATCATTTGATTAAGAAGTTCCGATAATCTCCTGACTAATTGAATCAGTAGAATATAAATCTTTAGATGTATCTAAGAATTATAATTCATTCATTATTAGTTATTAGTAAAACCCGTAGAATAGAAATCTTTGAATGTTATGAAACTCTTATAATCTCTTGAATCAATAAAACAATTTATGCATTTTTCAAATTTGTATCCACTTCTAAATTGAAAGAATTGGATTGCTATGCAGCTGGGAATGATACTGAACGAGTCCCTGAGACTATACACCCCGGCATCGATTCTACCAAGGCAGGCATTTGAGGATGTGAAACTGGGAGAATTGGAGCTGCCCAAGGGGATGTCAGTATGGATCCCAGTTTTGGCCATCCACCACAGCAAAGAACTGTGGGGAGAAGATGCCAACGAATTCAATCCACAGCGCTTCGCAGAAGGCGTTCACAAGGCTTGTAAACACCAGATGGGATTCTTGCCCTTTTCCACCGGACACAGAATATGCGTTGGACAGAGTTTTGCCATCATGGAGGCCAAAGTTGTGCTGGCCATGATACTGTCCCGCTTCCGATTTTCTCTCTCGCCCAATTACAGGCACGCACCTGTCTGCGTCCTCACGCTCCAGCCCAAACATGGGGTCCAGATCATCCTCGAACATTTGTAATTTGTGATATAGAACTTATATATAGAGAGAACTCACGATCACTGCGGAGAATATCTCCATTCATTCCAATCTGTTCATGAAATTTCGCCCCCTCCCACGACGGCTTTTGTAAGATCCAGAAGCGGCCATGTAAACTTTTGTTAGTATTGGTGCAAAATACACCGAGGATAAAATACATTACTTACCAGGCAAAAAGGTATGGATGAGTATTTTCTAGGGTTTTACTCATCTCAAATGTTTGCTTCACTTTCACCATTAATTTTGGCCCACTTTTTGCCCATGGAGGTCAACGGTGAACTATTTGAGTTTTGAAATAATATAATTATATATCATGCTTTATTCAATGGATTTACTATTGGTAATAAGGGTCTTATTCAAATCCTCAGCACTTCTCTAATCCAAACAAAAGCATATATATTGTTGTTGACAAAACTATGTAATATAGCCACCCTCATGCTATTTTTACATTTCGTAGTGTTCAAATAGCTTTTTGAGAAAACTATGTGAGGTACATATCTTATTAATTAAAAATTTGTTAAATATGTTCTTATTAATTACAAATTTGTTATATATAATTTCATAATTTAATAATTATATCTTTATTAATAAAAAATTGTGTGAACTACTAATCTATCATTAAATTTTTGGTCCTTACTTTATGATAATCTTTTTAAAAGAATTTTAAATAATGAATTCTATTTAAGAACGTTTTGTACTGTCTGTAGAGTTCATTTAACATCAAATCAAATGACTAAAAATTCAAAGAAAGTATTTAAAAATATTTTTTAAATAAAGTAGATAATTAGCAAAGTTAACTCAAAAGTCATCAAGGTTGGCTACAAGCATACAAATATACGACCTACTAGAAACCCCAGCAAAGAACCAAATTAAACCTAAAAATAACAAGATATTTATTATTTATTATTAGAAAGTGGGATACCTGAAAGAGAGGATTTTGTTACTCACTTGATTAGGACATCAAATCCACCTTTACTTCTAACTAGAAATAACAAGACAACGATTGATCTCATCATATATTTATTCCTATTGTAATAATTTTTTTATTTTTCTACAAATCAAAATATTGAATCAAACATTTACTAGTAACTAACAACATAAATGGACTCCAAAATTGGCTCGAATTTAATTATTGGTTCACATAGGTCAAACATGACACATACCATACTCAATCCGAGTACAATTAGAGAATACAATAGGGAGGCCCAATGTGACATATTTGAAATGGCCATCATTGGGGATTAACTCAAACTTGTATAAACAAGTGGGGAAATGGCCTAATATATGTAACTGCTTGCTTAATATATAAATACTTCAAGCATAGCATAATCATCCAGCGGGGTATACCATCATGTACATATAAACCCATGCAATGAAATGATGTAGATTGTGATAAAATTTAATCAAAACATACATATGATATACATATATCATTGAATTAAAGCATAATGATAGACTATGCATTTAAGCATCACACATGCATCTCAAAAATACTAAACCATGAAAATACATTAAGGTTTCACAAGGAACTTGCACAATGCAAATAACACCACAAATTGATATATTGAGGAACCTCATCTTGAAACATGTCAGTAGTTCAATCATACCATACATTACTCAAAGAAACAACAACACGCATGACTTATGCATCCTCTAATACATTGTTAGAAAATAATGTCTAGATCTTGATGTCTCAAGACTGCAAATTGGAATATTACTACACATTTCTTTAAAGAAATTGTGATGTATAAATTAGTATTTTTTAAAATAGTATTTTGTTAAGATAATATTCTTATGCTTAGAGAGGAAAGGCCAATTTTTTTTATATTTACACTCCTTACAAAAGTTACTATGCTTGTCATAATTCTAGCAGAAAGTATTTGAATTTAGTTTCAATGTATTGAACTTCAAAATTTTAGGACTGAGATATGTGACTATAGAAATAAATCAGGTCAAATCCACACTTGTAGATCTAACTCAAACTAATAAGAATTGGATTTAGGGATCAAAATCAAAATTTATAAAAGAATGGCAATGACATCAATCTACAATTCAATATCAAAAACCAAATTCATGCAACATTATGCCCCTAATAAATTGGTCATTACATTAAGAATGCTCTATTTAAAAAAAAAAAAAACATAAAACATAAAAGAAAAAGACATGAATATCCAATCTTTAGTATTACTCAAAGAAAACCATATACATGTGAACATTTTAAAAAAAAATAAACCCTCACCTGTACTTATCCCATTTTGTAATAATACATGCATAGGAAACTCTTGTAACATAGGTTAATAGGACACATCCACCCAAATATCTTTGAGTATCTATTAAATATTCCTACCATGTAACAATGCCTAGTTGTGGACCTTCTATCTACATTGGCATCCCGTTACCAAACATGAATTTCCTCTAACCAATGTCTATATCTTACCCCAACACATGCTACTCTAACCAATATCCTTTCCCCACCTCAACATAAACTATATATAACCAATGTCCTTATCTCACCTTTACATTGATTGCCTCTAAACAATGTATCTATCTCACCCCAACACAAGATGTCTCTAACCAATACCCTTGCCCCACCTAAATATAAACCATCCCTAATTAATGTCCCTATCCCACCCCAACATAAATTTCCTCTAAACAATTTCAATATCTCACCTTGACATAGTTTTCTCTAGCCAATATCCTTTCACCACTTTAGCAAAAACTATCTTTAACCAATGTCTCTATCCCACCTTAACATAAATTACCTTTAACCAATGTCGTTATCTCACGTCCCATTTACATAAATTCTCTCTAACCAATGTCTCTATTCCACCCGATATAAATTATCTTTAACCAATACCCTTCTCTAACCCAAAATATTTTTTCACTAACCAATACCATTTCACCACCCTTACCTACACCAAAATGATTATAAAAACACCATTAATTCTCTGCAAAATGCATTCGTGAAGATAACTGAAGACTTCCAAATAAGTAAATAAATTGTCTCAGGTCATCCAAACATGGCATCACCATTACATGGCTCTAGCCATCCCTCAAGTAGGGAGAAATCATCTTAGCCAAGATTTACAAACTTACAGTAGCTCATAATCAATATCAAACAAAAGATAATATAACTAAATAAAAAATTATAGAACATTTATCAAGTCTCAAATATTGATGAAAAAAGGTCTCAATCACCACTTAATTAAAAAATAGAACCAAAAAAATTATAAATTTATAACCATCTATACATAACATTCTCTACAAAGGAACTTTCTGACACAAAAGTATACAAAATAACCAAAATGGAAAAATTAGTGGTAGGAAGATTAACCTTTGTACATTAATTGTAGGGGTGAGCCTCCTTCATTCTCCTTATTAAAATATCCTTGATTTTCCATCTCTTCTTCCTTCTTCAAACCCCATAAGTTTTCTTTTCTCTTTCCTCAAAATAAATATTCCACACATAAAAATGAAGCATGAACAAGATTTAAAAAATGAGCCACAGAATTCAAGAACTTGTTTCAGTACCTAACCAAGGAAAATAAGTAAATATTAAACCCTAAAATCCTTTGAAGTGAAGGTTGTACACTTGTCACCATCACTTTCCATATTTTTCAACATCCTTATCTTCTTAGTGAATCATGGAAGTTGGGATATTCTTCCTCCCCAAAAGCTTATGTGTGTTCACCAAAATGGGTGAGTCATAGGGGATATTATCCATCCCAAATATTGTAAACTTTAAAAAACTTTAGAGGATGAATGGGATGATGACACATCACTTATTCCATGTCTCAATTCTCATTTTTTGTCAACAACGTAAATGTCGTTAAAAAGGGTTTAAAAATAAACCATAAATTATAGTAGTTCCATGGTATATATGTTCTAAAACATGTCTAACCCTTAGATACATACCTACGACCCTTGAAACTACACAGATAGTACAAAAAATGGTGCTTTAAAAAAATTTTTAAGAAAATTAAAATATGCATAAAAAACCAACAAGAATTAAGAATCTCTCATCCAAGTACAATAATTTCAAAACAAAGAAAATAGGAAATTAAAATAACTTGACTCCAAATTTCAAGAGATCAAAATTGAGAATTTTGCCAAATGAACTGACTTAATGAGATGAATTGATGTTTCTTAGTTCTCTCACATTGAAGTTAAACTCCTACATGTTAGAAACCATAATAAAATATCCAAAATATTATAGTTAGGACATTTAATAATCACTTTTTTCACTAATCTTACTATAAGGGGGTGCCAGCAAGAAGTTGAGTCCACTTTTTGGGCAAAAAGTGGAAGTGTTTTTCCTATTTTTCAAATTTTCAGTCAATTGATGTCAAAATTTGAGGCACTTAGAGATTGAATCTCAGAAAATCCACTAATAGAAAATGTAGTGCTCGGAGTCTAGTTTTCAAATATGTAATTGTTTTTAATACCCACATGGTAAAAATTATATTTTAGTAGGCATTTTAAAAACTCCTTTTTCAAAATATATGTTTTAGGACCATACCACACACGTGTACGACCACCCTATTTTGAAGTGAATAAATAAATTTTTGTAAATCCTACTGGGAAAAGGTAGCTAACACATCAAAGATTGGTCAGAATATTTTTGCTTCTTTTTTAATTGAATATTTTTTTTATTCATTTGTAATTGAGTATAAAGTACATTTTCAAAACCTCTCATGTACGACCACTATAATTTGATGGAAATTTCACTTTTTTTGGATTTTATTTTATTAATTTTGAAGGAAATTCTATTTAGATTGGTCACATATAATTCATTTTTTCAAAAACCTAATATCAAAAAAGTTATTAAAATTTTAGTGAACCTTACTATTTCAACTTTAGGTACCAATTTGGCGTAATAATTATTGGAAAAATACTAAAATTTGTCATATCATTATAAAAATTATATTTTTATAATCTGTACAATATGAACTGAAATGGGTTTTCGTTTCGTCTAAAATTTCATTCGGGAAGACCTCCGAAAAATCATGACAAGGCGCAAATTTTATTTTTAAATGCCTTAGACATTTTTTTGCAAGGCCAAGCACAAGCTTGGTGGGACCAAGCCTGTCCCGAACCAAAAACCAAGGTGGAGGTACAGTCCCCACTCCTATTTTTTAGAAACGGGCACCCATTATTTAAAATTCAAAAAATGGGTGCTCGTTTTGTTTTGGACAGTTGAAACTGAAACGGGCACCCGTTTCATTTAAATAACGGGTGCCCATTTTTGAAAGATCCGTTGGAGACAAAAAATAGTTCTGTGAGCTTGCTCTCAATTATTGATGATTATTCAATCATTTTTATGACATATCCATGTTGCAAAAAGAATATTTTGAAAGAACATTCTCTTTTCTTGTCTTGTTTTGGATCAGACAAGAAGGGATTCATTTGAATTCAAATTTTGGTGCAAACATGGGATCAAAAAAACACAGAAAGAGGCAAAGAAAGGTTCTGACAACTAATGAGATTGCAGAAAATAGAGAGAAAGAGGAAAAATGACAATGAGAAAGAAGAGCAAGAATTCGAAACCTGGATAATTTTGGAGCATCGAGTTCAACAATCGGTGCAGAAGATGAGAACAATGAGGACACCATGATGGATGCAGAGGTTGAAGAAGAAAATGCAATAGGAGAAAATTCAGGTGCATTTTCGAATCAAGTGTTGGATACAGGAGTGTCTTCACAGTCAAATGAAACTTATTGTGATAAAGAACTTGATATTTTTGAATTAGCGAGTTTCTCTTTAAATAATTTAGATTTTCTTCCTGAAAATAGAGTAACTGATTTTATTTCACATCAAACACCCCAAATCAGTAATGTTAATCATAATGATAAAGGAATTGATAGTCAAACTCCAATTGAAAGTGAAATTCAAACCCCAATTGAAATTGTCCATGAAACGATAAATTTTGAGATCAACAATGTGGATGTAGACATACAAACACCAATTGAGAAAGAAACCCCCTTTGGATGATAATGAAATGAATGAACAATTTCAAATTAAAAGTGATGTGCTAGACAATCTGGATGGCTTGGTTTCATGGAGACAGATTAGGACATACACGAGTAGATTGTTTAGACAATTTTTTTATAATAAAGAATTTGGGTTTCAATGTCAATTAATATTACAACTAATTAAAATGACTAAAATGAGAAAAGTGATGAAGAGGTTAGGCATTTATGTGAAATCTAAGAAGAATGATGATTCTCTAAAACAAGTTGTATCAACTGTTGCTAGTGCCTTTGACACAATCGGAAAGAAAAGTTGTTCTAAAGATAGGAATGCGGCACAACGAGCAATAACAACGGCTTTAGTAAACAAAACTACTTGTG
>MU224206.1:3474104-3485130 GCA_018584345.1 Thuja plicata
TTACATTTGCCCCTCTTTGAATTGATGTGCGAGCAGCGCATTGATTCAAAGAAAGTTTTTGATTTTGACTTCAAAAAGATTGAGAATCCCGTTCTTGGTTGTCGAATGAAATGTTGATGAGATCAGTTTCGCACTTGATTAAACAAATAGAATTGATTTTGAACTTGGGTGTCATCCAAAGATCAACAAAAGATTTTAAAGATACCAATTCTGAACTTGGTTGTCGTCCGAAAATTGATAATACCGATTCTGAACTTGGTTGTCATCCAAAATTCAGTATGAAACTGCCAGGAGCTTAAAAAAATCTTCTAAAATGAGGAAACACAAGATATCCAGCTCATGAGAACCAAAGCTTTCTATCCAACAGATCCGACTTAGTCAAGGAAACTGTTATGCCCCTTGTTTGTTTGATAACGAAGTCATTGTTAATGCAGTTTTGAGAAAAAAATTATTTGATGATAGTGTGATCATGCCCCCTCAGGAACGAAATCGAAGGAAAAGAATAAAATCCCTCAGTTATAGAGAACAGAACACTTGCAGGAAGCGATAAGGCTAGAAAGAGTAGAGTAGAAGACGGTGTGTTTAAAATAAACACACGTTTATCAAGTTGAATGACGTGAAAATATGAGTGATAATGATGTTTAGATCAAGATGTATGATAAAATGTGCAATATTTACTAATGTGGTGAAGAAATGAAGCAAATTCGCAATGTTTTTGAAACTGTCGCAAAAGGACACTGTGCTGCTGAAAACATCGTAGGCACCTTCGATTTGGCTCTCAATGGAGGAAAAAGAGAACACAAATGAGTTGATAGTTGTCTGGGAGGATTTTTGGAAACCCTAAATGTCCCAAAAGACCCATATAAGCCTCCAAATTGACCATTTCACTATTCATTTTGACATTCAGCTATAAACAATTAGAGAGCTCTGCAAAGAAAATGGTGGTCCCTGTGAGGAAACATCATTTCGAGATGAGCCGACGACACCAGCGCCCAGCCAATTACCCACCGTCGGTAAGTGCTCGATAAACTACCCTGTAAATTTTGCATTTTTAAATTTCAAGTATTTTTGTGCATTTTATAGCTAGTCAAAGATAGGATCGCATCCGGGATTCTGGATCGCATCCTGCGAAACGCGCATTGCATCCGGTATTTCCCAAATCGTATCTGGTTTTTGCCAAATTCTGCGTCGCATTCGGTTTTTCTTGGATCGCATCCAATCCTTTAGGTTTAGTTATGTTTTGAGCTAGATTTCATCAGTGAATCGCATCCTGGATGTCAGGGATCGTACCCCGCATTTAGGATCGCATCCCGTATGCGCAATCACATCCTGTATTTCCATAATCGCATCTGGTAAAAGTCTTAGGTTTTCAAATTGTTTTGATCTGTTTGTGTCCTGCGAACTGGAAAGGATTGAGTAGAGTAGGAATATGCCCTTTGGTGTAGATAGAATGCTGATACTTTACTATTTTTTTCAAAAATCAGGGCCAGTTTGAGGTAGTCACCTTTCAAGGCACTTATCCTGCATAAGTTCTGACATTGTCTGGCCGATTATCAGACGATGAGAAAAATATCATGATCCGATGTGGATTGCAGTCATTGATAGGTTTACCCGAGATCGAGGTAAACCGAGGGTTGTTGACTGCTCTGGCCGAGAGATGGCATTCAGAGCACAACACCTTCCACCTACCGACTGGTGAGATTACCGTGACACCAGAGGATGTTTGGAGGGTCTTGCGTGTGCCCATGGTGGGACATGAGGTTTTCTTTGAGTCGAGAGCTGGCGTTGCGATTGGGACTGCTCAGAGGTTCTTTCAGGATGACAGCATAGATCGCAGATACCTGTCATGGGACTACATGGTCGGTCACTATGATCGACTAGCTGTTTACTTAGCTGGATTGGTAGCCGGCATCCTTATGTCAGACAGAGGATAGCATGGTTTCTTGGTGGGCTGGGTTGGTATGATAGAGTAGATGATCGTCCACCGCCGATGATTTGCCTGGGGGAGCTGCATTTTAGCTCACATATACCGAGAGCTGCATGAGATTGTTTACCACCATACCCAAAGCATGACTGTGGGTATATTGATTCTTCAGGTATGGGCCTGGGAGCACATCCCCGTGACATGGCCGATTGGTGATAGGCAGAGGGCACCAGAGCAACCTATGTATATATGTATGCAGGTCTATTACATCAGCCCCACCTGGGCAAGGTTGAGTACTGGCACTGCCTTTTTGATGATATGACAGAGGTCGTGTGGCGACCATACCTAGACTATGAGGTATGGACTTCTGATGCTCGGCAGGTTCCCTTTTTATGTCAGAGCAGATATCTGATAGGCCAGACTAGGTACATCATAGAGCGCTTCCTCATTACCAGAGTTTTGAGACAGTATGGGCGGCAACAGGGCCGTACAGAGGATGTAGTAGTTTATGCTCAGATTAGGGATGAGGTGGCTGACTGGGGAGCTCAGCTGACTTATGATACTGTTGCACAGGACATCTGTGACATGGTAGCTATAGACTGGGACCCTCACCCAAATGTTGAGGATGCTGGTGTATCAGATGGATATGCTGCAGAGATGCTTCAGCATCCATTCCCATGATTCACAGTGCCAAAGGAGATGATTCCTCGTATAGAGGAGCCACTCGATTATGATCCCGAGGACCAACCTGTCAGGGGGAGAGGTGGCAAAGACAGAGCTCCAAGCCGACATGGGGGCTGTGATGGCGGAAGAGATGGAGGTAGAGGCGGCAGGAATCCTCCCCCAGATGATAGACATGATGGTGATGACCGGGGGGGAGGTGGTGAGGTAGTGGATACTGGCAGTCTGAGTGGTAGTGGTCAGAGACGGCTGAGATATAGGTTTGTGGCCCCATAGAGAGATCTGGGCCCTTTACTTACTCCTAAGTAGCAGAGACAGTGGAGACAGAGAGTGTAGGAGCAGGATCCTGGCAGAGATGGGGACCCTCTATCGAGGTGCGAGCAGGAGAGAGAGGAGCTCAGAGCTCAGATCACAGCCTTGGAGGCTAGAGTTACCACTGCAGAGGCACTGTTAGCAGAAAGGGATAGACAACTCGAGCGGTTCAGAGCTGAGAGAGATACAGAGGCCTGGACAACAGTCCATCAGGGACAGAGGGCGACGTATTATTATGCTTTGTATCATGCTGCAGTTCCTGAGGGTCAGAGGGCACCCACATTTTCACACATAGCTCAGCAATCAGAGGGGGCCATGCCACCTCCAGTAGCGCCATTCATGCCACCTCCTCCTCCTCCTCCTGATCAGGGAGAGGGGGCAGGCCAGAGTTGAGACTGTGCACCATGTCTTTTTGAGATTTATACATGTATATCTGGATCCTATTGAGATCCCCTTTTTGTACATTACATTGATATATATATCTGATTCATGAGTTTTGGCATACTGATTCTCTTTATGTGTACTGACACTCTTTATGTTGTGATACTCTTTTATGCGCACTGATACTCTTTATGCTTACTGATACTCTTTATGCTTTACTAATACTCTTTATGCTTTGATTTGTATCATGTTTGTAGTTTCTAGATTCTGACATGTTTCATGTGGTAGATGTATCCATTTTGCTTTTCATAGATGTGGTAAATGTATTTTTTTGCACATGTGATGATATCTTGATCTCATGATGAGTTAGTTTATAGTTGACAACATCATTTTGATAATGTGGATGTGATGAATATATTACTGATGGGAACAAATGATATCTATGTGAAAATGCAAATGTATGTTTTCTTTGATTTTCCAATTTATGCATAGATATATGTATGGATGCACTTAGGATGTAGAAGTAAAAATGCAATACATGGATGTTTTATTTTTGTATTTTCAGTTTCGCTTTTCCAAAATGTATGCAAAATGTATGCTATGGATGATATCAGTAATATAAAAGATGTAATTAACTTGATAGTGGTAGAAGAAGATAGAAAACATGTTTTGAGCTTAAATTTCCTTATGTTGGTTATGTACTGTTGAAAAATGCATCAGGCAATCTCTAAATGCAGCTATATGAAGACTCTTAGGACTTGTCACTGATTTAGCAAATATTGCAACATTTTTATCATCATTGGGCAGTTTGGGAACAGATACCATCGACTAGTACAATCATCACTAATACCCACTGATATTATGATAATATGAATATTATGTTTTATTGGAATGTCAGAAATAGACTTAGGTACCAAGCTATAGAAGCTAGGACATAAAAATAGTCAACTTTCTTTTAATATACCAGTTTCTGACTAAGGCAAGATATTGAACCCGCAATGACATTGAAAATTCATATCCTTGGGTACATTATGATTCGTATACCTTAGTGAGAATCTAGATCAGAAAATAGACAAGGAAATTGCATCAAACTCACCATAGTTTACACATTACAAAGATCGAGATATATATGCCGCTATCCACCCATAGTGGTAGCTCTTACCATAAACATCCAAGTTAGATGAAATTTATAGGTTTATTTGAAACAATCACCATACGCAAAAATCTAAGAAAACATTATGCCCCCAATCCTTGCGACTCTTTGTCTTTGCACAGACGTCATTGAGCAACTAAGAAGACATAATAAATCATAAATTGTGAATCAATCAAATAAAATTCATAATTACTTAGATGTCCCTAGTTGAAAACATCGTCAGGACACTAAATAATCATAATCAAACTAATAGAAAACTGTGTGTTTTAAGTAATACTTCTTCATTCATCTGTCAAACACAGTAAAGATCCATCAATCAGAGAATTGTAATACAAGAAATATGGTGTTCCATGTCTGTGCCTTGATAGGATGATTCATTCATGTTTTCGATCCAAAATAGCTGTGTAGGAATGCTGTGAATGTCATGCCATGTCCCATGTCATCAAAAGACACCTTTGTTTTAAGTAAGTGACATTATTTTGCATGTATCCAGAAACATCGTGTCCATGAGGCAAACCATCCTAGAGAAACCTAGCAACTATGACTGACTATGCCAATAAAGATGCCCCTAGTGTAGAATGAACTGTTCCTAATACGTAAAGATAGACAAATCCCAAGCAAGGATAAGATAGTCATGTAGGAAAAATGAAGTCAGCATATGAGCACAGGCAAAATTATGAAGGCCTAGTATTAGTAGTGCATTGATAGATGGAGCGTAGATCACAAGTGACACCTAATTGCCAGGTTTTCACCACTTAGCAAGATTCTTTTCTTTCTTTTTGCTACCAAGATGCCTGTTTGACCAGGTGCTCATCAAGGCACTTTTCTCTTTTTCAATTTTAATTCTATTTTTGCTTTTTTGAATGTTTTTGTAGTATCAAAGTGCCTGTTTACCAGGTTTTCACCAATTATACCTATTTTTGTAGGACTTTTTCCACTATTTTTGGATTTCTTCAGGATCAATTTTCTGAATATTTTTGGTAGTTTTGCAAGAACCTTTTGTTGTATAGGCTCTGCTAGCCGAACATTTAAGCATAGAACCTCTTCAAATATAGAGTGTTGATAGGATCAAGAAGAACATCTCCCTTAGGTGTAGCTAATTGATAAGCTCCAGTCCAAAAAGTAGCTGTGATAACATAAGGTCCCAGCCAGTTGGGTTCAAACTTCCCTTTCTGCTCTTTGTTAGGTTGGTTCTTAGGATTCTCTTTTAGGACAAGGTACCCCACTTCAAACTTATGTGGTTTAACCTTCTTGTTGTAACCTTTGGACATTCTTGCTTGGTATACTTTGAGGTGGTCGAACGCCTGTTGTCTGCGCTCATCCAGTAGGTCCAGAGAATTTATCCGATCAATGCAGTACTGTTCATCAGTAACTAGTCCTTGTAGAGAGATTCTCAAAGATGGGATTTAAACCTCAATAGGTAGTACTGCCTCAGCGCCATAGACTAGAGAAAATGGCATGGCTCCAGTTGGTGTTTTGATGCTTGTTCTGTAGGCCCATAGTGCCGGATTTAGTTGTAAATGCCAGTCTCTGCCAGACTTGCTCACAGTTCTGTGTAGGATTTTGAGAATATTTTTGTTCCATGCCTCAGCCTGTCCATTACCTTGAGGATAATAGATTGAAGAGCAATGTTGAGTAATGTGAAACTTTTCACAGAGGTCATCAATGTCTTGGTTTTTAAATTGGCCCCCATTGTCTGTCACAATTGAAGAGGGTGTCCCATATCTGCAAATAATGTAGTTTAAAATGAACATAGCCACCTGTTTGCCAGTGGCTTTGATTAGCGACACGGCTTCGACCCACTTTGTGACATACTCAGTGGCCGTAATGATGAACTTGTGTCCATTTGAAGAGTTGGGATATATCTGTCCAACCAAGTCAAAGGCCCATTGCTGGAATGGCCAATGTGTTATGAAAGGTATCAGTTCTCTGGCAGGAGCATGGATGAGGTTTCCATGTGTTTGGCATTTAAGACATGCTTTGGAAAATTGAATAGCATCTTTCTCCATTGTAGGCCAATAATAGCCTACTCTGAGTAGCTTCTTAGCTAATGAAAATCCATTCGAGTGTGACCCACATACACCTGCATAGACGTCTTTTAAAGCTAGATCAGACTCTTCTAGTTCTAAACATCGAAGAAGTGTACCGTCAAGACTACGTCGATATAGATTGTTAGTTATGAGGATGTAACACGATGCTATCCTAATCAAGGATCATTTCTCGTTTCTAGATAGATTGGCGGGAATAGTTTGGTCTGAAAGATAGGCAATAATACTGGTATATCAGGATTGATCGGGAGTATTTAAGGCATAAATTACCTGGTATTTTGGACTAACGAAGGCCGGATAGGATATTTCTTCCACCAATAAATCATAGCAGAATTAATGTTCTTCTAGCTGTAACATGGACGCCAAGGTAGCCATAGCATCTGCAGCTTTATTCTCTGATCTTGGTATCTGCTAAAAGGTGATGAAGACAAAGTATTTCTTCAAATCATCAACTAGTTGTTTGTAGGGCATCAATTTTTCATCTCTTGTTTGATATTCCTCATTGATTTGATTGATAACTAGTTGGGAGTCACCATATATGTGTAGCTCAATGATCTTCCATTCTATGGGGAGTTTGAGGCCGTTGACCAACGCTTCATATTCTGAGATATTGTTGGTGCATGGAAACATTAATTTGTATGATTTGGGAATCTTATATCCTTGTAGAGTAATGAAGAGAACCCTGGCTCTAGATCCTTGTTTAGTAAATGACCCATCAAAGTACATCTTCCATGAGTGTTTGGTGAGATGCATGATTGTTTCATCAGGAAATTCAATTAGCAATGGTGTATCATCCTAGAGTGGTGAATCGGCCAGTTGATCTGCAAGCACCTGTCCTTTGATAGCCCTCCGTTCAACATACTCAATGTCAAACTCACTTAGAATGGGGACCCATTTTGCCAAACAGCCTGTTAATGTTGTTCTCCTTAAAAGATACTTTAGAGGATCGATCTTAGCTATGAGCTTGACTGTGTGTGAAAGCATGTAGTGTCTTAATTTCTGTGATGCGAAGACAACTACTAAGCGTTCTTTCTCAATAGGGCTATAATTGAGCTCATAAGTGACTAGAGTTCTACTAATGTAGTAGATAGCTTGCTCTTTCTTTGTTTCATCCTATTGTGCCAGTAATACTCCTAGTGATGTAGCTGTAGCTGAAATATATAGGAGCAAATGGTTTCCATGAATAGGTGCCATAAGAATTGGTGGTGAAGCCAGGTACACCTTTAATTCTCTAAAGTTGGTTTCACAGTGTTCATCCCAGTTGAATGTAACCCCTTTATGTAGCAGCTTAGTAAAAGGTTGCACCTTATCTTCAAGTTGGGACATAAATCTCCTAATAGACTGGATTATCCCTTGTAGTGTCCTCATTTGACTGATATTACGAGGAGGAGTCATTTCTAGAATAGCTTTTACTTTTGCCAGATCTACCTTGATCCCCTTTGCCGATACTATGAATCCTAGGAGCTTCCCTGATTGAACCCCAAAGGCACATTTCTTTGGATTGAGCCGGAGTTGAAATTGTTCCATTCGATCCAATATTTTTCCTAAATCTGCAATATGAGTGCCTCTTTATTTGGATTTAGCCAGTGTGTCATCGACATAGTCTTCCATGTTTTTGTGCATCATGTCATGGAATATGGTTGTCATAGCTCTTTGATATGTTGCTCTGGCATTCTTTAGCCCAAATGGCATGACGTTCTAGAAAAATGTGCCCCATGCACATGTGAATGCGGTTTTCTCTTGATCCTCAGGGGCGATCTTGATTTGATTATAACCTGAGAATCCATCCATTAAGGAATACATCTGGTAGCCAGATGTAAGGTCTATGATCATGTCAATATTTGGTAGAGGGAAATCATCCTTTGGACATGCTTTGTTGAGATCTCTGAAGTCTGTGCAGACTCTAATAGATTTATCAGTTTTAGAAACAGGGATCACATTGGAGATCCAAGCTGCATAGGTAATGACCCGAATGAATCCAGCTTTTAACAACTTTTCTAATTCTGCTTTTACCAGTAATGCAACATGAGGATGCATTTTTCTAAGTTTTTGTTTCACGGGTTTGATCCCAGGAGCTATAGATAAGTGATGCATAATGAGATTGGGATCTAGCCCTGGCATATCCACATAGGACCAGGCAAAGTTGATCTTTTTCTCCTTCAGGAATTCTATGAATTGTACCTTTTGTTCTTCTGATAGGGATTGTGCTAGATGAACTATCTGAGGATCTTCAACAGTGCCCAAGTTCACTAGTTGTGTTGGTTCAATTAATACTGAAGATCTTTCCTAAAAATGTTCAGGGAGGATATCAAGAGTCTCATCCTTTGGCACCTCAAAGAGGTTTTCACCATCAGATATGTCTTCTTTTTTTACTATTTTGGGATCTGATACTGCCATAGAGTGGTTTTCACCATCAGTCCACTTTTTCTTTTTCTTTTTTAATTTGTGACTAAGAAACTTGATATCTTCCTGTGACATGTTCTCACTCCTTGCATTGGTGGAAGAAGGGTGACATTCACAAGCATTAAGGTAACAAGCCAAGGAGTGTTTATTGGAAAAGTTGAGCATCGGCGTAGGATATATTTCAGTCCAATCGATGAGGTCTGGAAGTACCAATTTTAGGGAGTTAGATTCTGAGAAGGATAGCATCGTGTTAGCATCAAAACTGTTAACCGACATGACACGGTCTATTAAGTTAATGTCTTCGATGTTTAGGTCAATAAGAGTAAGATCATTGTTAAAAGGGTCGTTATCAAGCATATATGGATCAAACTCTAGCGACTCATCAGTAGATAACTCATCATCATCTCTTTGTAAAATAAGGCTTCTTGCTTGTAGCCTATGAAATTCTCATAGAGTTATGTATTTGCCAGTGTCTCCATCTATGATTGGAGGAAGGAACTCTTCTTCTGCTTTACGAGGATCAGTGTCATTGAAAGGGATGTTAGGTCACCTTCTAGGAGCTGCAGGAGCTGCAAACATGTGAATTGTGTTTATCCCAATTTCTTCAGACGCGATAGATAACCAATCATACTCATAGTCATGAGAGTCTGTGACATCATCATCAAATCTATTCAAATACTCAGCAATGTTTATTTGATGGACTCGGTTAGCTACTTGCAGATCAAAGTGAGGTAGATCTAGGACATGTGTAAGGGTGACCAATTGCCCCCAGTTAGGATGTGAATTCTATGGCCGGGGTTCCTCTTGAGTGATATTAGCTATGGTGTCTCCTACCTCTTGAATGGGTGGTTGTTCTAGAAAAGGAGTATGAAGATCCTGTGGTACCTCACAACTAGGTACATAGAATTCTCCTTGATGTTCTAGATTCTCTGTACCAATTTGTAGCAATCTCTCATAAAGCCATGGGTCTAAGACTATTTCATCTATTTTATCACTCTCTGCTTCAGAAGGTGGACTCTTCTTGGAAGTAGGTTTGTTAGTTTGAGCATTGAAGCCCAATCCTATTTTATCTCTGTTGAGGCAGAACTCCATGGGTATAGGTTCGATGATCCCTTGTCCTGTGTCATTCAGAGGTCCTTTTCCTTTGTATCCCATTTGTTTGAGGAACTCATATCCCTTTCCATACTACTCTGGGGATATCTTTACATTTTTGACCTCAGAGTCCACTAGTTCTTCTTTGTAAAGCCAATTTAAGACTACCTACTCTTCAGTGTTATTTTAAGAAGACGTGGATGTCTTTATCATACCAGTAGCCTTGTGTACTTCTGGTTCCTGTACTGCGAGAGGTGTGAATGTTGATGATGGTTTTCCGTAGGATCTTGGTGATACTGGAAGCTCAGTCAGGGAGGGATTCAGGTCCAACTTGTATTCTCCCATACCTGTTTCTTGAAGTTTCAATGTTTTGCTAAAGTCTTTCATGACCATGTCTTTGGTAGTTTTAGGAGTAACTGCATCCATAGCCTCCTTGTTGTGGGGGATCATGCTACCTGCTTTAATATTGTTGCAAGCGTAGTTGGCATCCGCAAGAATTGTCACCTCTATTCCATTATGTGGGAATTTGATGCATTGATGATAGGTGGATGGTACAGCTTGTATCTCGTGGATCCATGGTCTCCCTAGTAGAATGTTGTAGGCTAGTGGTAGATCCAGAACTTGACATGTAACATCTCTTTCAATTGGTCCAACTCTGATGGGTAGACAAATAATACCTCGGGAGGATCTTTCTTCCTCATCATATTCTTTGATGCTTATTTTATTTCTTGAGTCAATTGTTTGCTCTGAGAGGCCTAGCCTCCTGACAAGATCTAGTGTACAGATATTTAATCCGGCACCTCCATCTATCAATACGCGCCTAACACGGGATTTATGAATAAGAACTTCGTTATGGAGAGTTTGATTGTGTAGATGGGTTAAAGACTTGTCATCTTCTTTAGAGAAGGAGAGATAGTGTGGCGCTGAAATATGATTGACCATCGCTTGGAATTTGTTTATGTCTATATCCTTTGGAACATTAGCAGCGTGTAGAGCTTGTTCTAGGATTTCTCTATGCACAGTGGATATTTT
>MU224206.1:3498694-3519007 GCA_018584345.1 Thuja plicata
AACTAATATTTTTTGTTTATTACTTTCAAAGCATGCAAATCAATCTAATTTAGAGCACACTTTGTTTTGGGCTTAAAACTAAATCTCTCATATTTCAATTTAGTGTTTCTAAAACGAATCTTAATCAACTTTGGATGAACAACAAATTGCATTCATTTAGATTAATCAGAGCATTTTATTACCAGCATATAGATTAAATCCTTCGTTTAGGTCCTCGGTGTAGTCACTGAGCTTGCAATGATCTGAGAGCAAGCTCATACTCCTGCCTATTAGAAGGCAACAGGTCGATTCATTCACACATGCAGAATGAATTAATCTATATTCATTTCTGTATGTGATTGAAGAGCAATGACTATGTTGAAGTGTTCTGCTAAATCAGAGGCCCACATTTAGCATGCACATATGCAATCTAGAATTGCTGATTACAGATCCAATAAAGTTGACATGTATAATTATCACCTATAGTGATTGATTAATACCTTTTTATGCTCGGTAGCCTTGAATCTGGTTCTTGATAACCGTTTTCATCTTTTGTTTTTCTTCTGCATAAAACTCTCAGTCTGATCCATAGATGTGCTCCTCAGCTACAATCATCATCACCTCATCTTGTTCTAATTGATTACACATCTATTTATACATTGAATTTTACCTAAATGAGTTTCACGCATAACAATGATAACTCTATGATCAAAGGTTTACAACTTGACCTTGATCTCCTAGTTTGCATGTTTCTAATTAGTTAAAATGATTAAAATAATTACAATTATATTTCTTGTCCCTCAAGAAATGGATTTAAAGATAAATATAAAACACAAGTGTTTTATCTGATGTGGAAGTCAGATCCACATTTCTTAGGATTATAACTATCTCTCGGTAGAATGGTGCTCAATTTTCTCTGTAGTCTACCTATCAGGATTCCTCTGTGAACTGTCTGCAGGTTTCTCTATTATCTACTCTGTCGCGTTCCTCTGTCAGGTTACTCTGTTGGTATCCACTGTCAGGTTCCCTTGTGACATTGTTTGTTGGGTTGCACTAAACTTGTCTTTCGGTGTTGGTGTTACCGACGGTTTCAAAACTGTTTTCCCTTGTATAATAATGGAAAAATATGTCATCAATCTCCCACTTTGACATTAGTATCAAAAACTAATATGTGCAAAACTAAAAAATTTTAGTATGTACACCATGTTTTTACCTTTTCATTATGAATCCTCCTATGTATATGTTCTGGTATAGTATATACACTTTGACTTTATACTATTTTCCCTTTTAACCTTATCTTCTCCCTTTATCATATAATTTTCCCCCTTTTTTTATAATAAGGGCAAAGGTGTAATTACTTACAACTTGTCAAAAATGTGGGAATGGGAGTTCTTCATGTCTTCCATCATTTTCTCCCATTTCTCCTGAAGGTGTTCCTAAAAGGAAACTAAGTGTGCGGAAAATAGTTCCCTATGCTAAGCTCCCAAGAAGAGGATCGTACAAATTCAGATTTAACCCTTAGAAATTACATAATGATAATACAATAACATGCATACATAGAAAAATGAGAATGACACAATGATTTACCCTGGGGAAAACCTTTCTTTAAAAAACCCTAGCACTCCAAAACTTGCACAATGTATTAATCAAAACTAATACTGATTACAATACACTTGCAATGCAAGTTCTTTCAGGAGATAATCAAGACTTGAAGACAAATTTGGCAGCATAAAAATGTTCCAACAATACACTAACTTCTCTCAGATTCACAACCCTAAAAAATGCTTATATCATGCGCTTCACTTTTTAGGGCAACTTCCAAAAGCAACCATATTAGGGTTTTACCATTCTCCAAGAAGAGTGTATAGTACTCAACTTCCAAAAGAGTGTACAGTACTCAACTGATTAGTTGCCACATGTCTTGCATGTCTTCACCCATCATCAAAACTTCCACAATTAGCTCTTACAAATATTAATGACCGTCATAGGAATCTGTCATAACTATTTCAGTCATGATTACCTTACACATTGTCCAAAGTGTCAACATTTGGAAAATATCAAATGTAAGGAAATATACAAGGTTGAGACACCTTATTCCTAACATTCTCCCACTTTTCAAACACCTTGTAAGAGCCAAAGGAAATAACAGGATTTAATTGCTATAGGCCGAGAGGCCCATAGACTCCGAACACCATTTGAACTTCTATGTTCCCACAGGTTTTGTCAATGCATCCGCAACATTATTTACTATATCTAACTTCTCCAAACTTACCTTTCCATCCTCTACCATATCTCTCACAAAGTGAAACCGCACATCAATGTGCTTGGTTCTGGCATGGAAAGTTGGATTCTTCGCAAGGCAAATAACACTCTAACTTTCACAACAAATTGTAATCTGTACTGCATCAACACCAACATCTGAACATAGTCTCTTAAGACAAATGGCTTCCTTACAAGCATGAGTAGCTTCCATGTACTTTTCTTCTATCATGGACAAAGAAACCACAAGTTTTCGCTTACTCATCCAACTAATGGCACCACCAAACATAGTGAACAAATAGGCATTAGTGGATCTCCTGCTGTCAATGTCACCTGCCCAATCTAAATCCGCAAACCCACAAATACAAACTAAATGCAGAGCTCCAGAAGAGTTTCCATGATAGCATATGGAATACTCTGATGTACCCTTCAAATATCTGATCACTCTCTTAACTGCATCCCAATTTACCCATCCAGGTTTAGCCATAAACTGACTCAGGACTCTCACTGCTTGGGCAATGTATGGTCTAGTATAGACCATAGCATACATAAGTCTGCCAACTGCACTTGCATAAGGTACTTTTCTCATGTCCTCCACCTCACTAGGATATTATGGACAATCATCCACAGATAAATTTGTTCCCATAGAAACAAGAACACATAATGGTCTGCAATCTGCCATGCTAAACCTGTCCAAAACAGACTTCACATACTTACTCTGACTCAACCAAAGTTTTCTATTAGATCTATCTTTGTTGATTTCCATTCCCAAAATATACCTGGCTGCCCCTAGATCTTTCATCTCAAACTATGCTGACAATTGAGACTTCAAATCAGAAATCATAGTCATACCCTTCCCAATCAACAACATATAATGCAATAATAAGAAGGCAATCATTGTCAACTTTGAAATAAACACAATGATTTGATTTCGATCTCAGAAAACCAATCGACAACACAAAGGCATCAAATTTAAGGTACCACATCCTAGGAGATTATTTCAAACCATACAGAGAATTCTTTAATCTACAAAAAAAAGACTCTTTACCTTTCTAAATATAGTGCTCAGGCTGTGACATATAGATCTCTTCCTCCAAATCACCATGAAGGAAATTTGTCTTCACATCCATCTGTTCTACCTCTAAATCATACGATGTTGCTAGAGATAATAGAAATCTAATGGATGTAAGCTTTGCAACAGGAGATAATATTTCACCATAATCAATTCCCTCCACCTGTGAATACCCCTTTGCAACCAATCTAGCCTTGTACCTCTCAACACTGCCATCTGCATAGAATTTCTTCTTAAACACCCATTTGCTTCCAACAGGTTTCCCTCCTTTAGGCAAAGGTACTAGGTCCCAAGTTTTTTTCTTCTCCAATGAAGCCATCTCATCATCCATGGCCTCAATCCAAAAACCTGCATCTTCCATACCTATAGCCTCTTTCACAGATCTATGCTCATCAGTGTTTGTAATCAAGTCATAAGCACAACTGGAATCTAACATAGAAAATCCAAACCTCTCTGGCTGCTTTCTTTCTCTTGTGGATCTCCTCAAGGGTTGAGGTTGAGTTTGTTCTACCTCTTCTTCTAAATTTTTAGAGCTACTAGAGCTCTCCTCATCATCAGATCCATCATGGTCTCTCTGTTAAGTCTTCTCAGGGGTAGGAGGCAACTAAACAACATCTTCTTTCATTTCTTTTTCATCTAGCTGTAGCAAAATAGGAGAAGGTGTTATCTCTCTAAAAATAACATTTCTTCCATCAAACACCTTACCAATCACAGGATCCCAAAGCTTGTATCCTTTCACACCAACACTGTAGCCGATGAATATACATTTTTCAGCCTTGTTTTCCAACTTAGATCTTCTCTCCGTAGGCACATGTGCATAAGCTTCACAACCAAAAACATGAAGATGTCTAATTGAAGGCTTCTTACCAGACCACACCTCATAGGTTGTCTTACCAACAAGAGCTGATGTAGGAGATCTATTAACCATATAGCAAGCAGTGGCCATAGCTTCATCCCAAAACCTTTGTTCGAGACCAGCTCCACTAAGCATACTCCTAGCCTTCTCCATTAGTGTCATGTTCATTCTTTCTGCAACTCCATTTTTTTGTCAGGTATAAGGAGTTGTCTTATGCCTCTTGATCCCTCATTCTTTACAGAACTATTCAAACTCTGCCGAACAAAACTCACCACCATTGTCAGTTCTCACACACTTAATTCTTTTACCAGTCTGATTCTCTACGAGAGCTTTAAATTCCTTAAACCGACTGAAAACTTGTGCCTTGCTTTTAAGGAAATAAATCCATGTCCTTCTACTGTAATCATCTATAAAAGATACAAAATATATATATTTGGAGAGTGAAGGAACTTTAACAGGACCAAACACATCTGAATGCATAAGATCCAAAATACTAGAAGACTTGTGAGAACTGGAGTAAAACTGAACATGATTTTGCTTACCATAAACACAATGTTCATAGAAGTCAAACTTGAGACTACAATCATTTAACCCCTCAATGAGGTTTTTATTTTTTAGGGTTCTGAGACCCTTCTCACCAATGTGGCCAAATCTCATATGCCACAACATTGTCTTTTCTGTAGGAAGTTTGCCTTCCAAAGTGTTAGCACCCTTAGGTACACTTGCTGCACTACCATCAAAACCCATTACCATAGAATTCTTCACTGCTGGTTCAGATGGTGGAGATGAAGTGACTACTGCTCTCTTCCTTGAGATAGAAGAACTATTGCACTGTGAAGTGCAAGCATCCAACTGAAACAGGGTACCTCTCCTAGTAACTTTCGCGAGCACTATATCTCCTCTAATCATCTTGCATCCATCTTTTGAAAAAACAACTTGCACACCTGCATCATTCAAAATACTTACAAATAATAGGTTTCATGCCAAACCTGGGATGTGCATTACCCCATTGATCCCCTTTACTCGTCCATCAGGGAATATGATAGTGACTCTTCCTCATCCAACTATCTCTAGGTGAGAATCATCACCTAGGTACACCTTTCCACCATCGAACTCCTTGTACTTTGAGAACCAACCTTGATGACAGGTCATGTGAAAAGAATCACTTGAGTCAATTAGCCACACATCATCAGATGCATGAGTGGCCAAGGCTGCAACAAAAGCATCGCCATCTTCTTGAGATTTTTTAGAATCTGAATCTGGGCTTTTCTTCTTCTTCTTTGGCTCTTTGCAGTCCTTACAGAAGTGACCAGTCTGACCACAGTTCCAACATGTTACCTTAGAATTTCCAGGAGTCTAAGATTTCCCATGGGATTTGGATCTACCCTTTTCATACTTATTATCATTTTTCTTTCCTCTGTCTTTGGATCTATCTTGAACAGCAAGGGCTTCCTTGGTTGAATCGGAAGTCTTTCTTCGCATCTCTTCAGATAACAGCAAAGACACCACATCATCCATTTGGAAAGTGACAATATTACTCCCAAGGGCCATCACAAGATGGTCCCATGAATCTGGCAAGGAACATAGCAGGGTCATACATCGATCCTCCTCCTCCAACTTGACACCAATTGATGTCAACTGTGTAATCAACATGTTAAATGCATTCAGGTGATCTGCAATGGATCCTCCTTCCTCCATTCTCAGAGAATATAGCTTCTTTCTCAGGAACAATCTATTCACCAAGGACTTGGCCTAATACACAGACCCAAGCCGTGTCCACATTTTGTTTGCGGTCTTCTCATCGAGAACATTCAGGAGAACAGAATATGCTAGATATAGTCTAATGAGACCCTTAGCTTTCCAATCCTTGAGATCTTAGTCTTCTTGAGGCATGTTTACTGGTTTGATATCATTATCAACTACCTCCCATACATCACAGTCTACGAGCATGTCTTCCATCTTGAGTTTCCACAACTCAAAGTTTGTGTCATTGAACTTTTCCACCTCCATTCTACTGTATGAAGAACCTTCCATCTCTTCCTACAATAAGGTTATGAATACTCTGCAACAATACTCCCACTGAACTAGAAATTAGCTCAAAAAACTTGTACCCTAACAAATAGAACCAAAATTGGCCATGCTCTGATACCAACTAAAAGAAAACTAAGTGTGCGAAAAATAGTTCTCTACACTAAGCTCCCGAGAAGAGGAGCATGCAAATTCAGATTTAACCCTTAGAAATTATAGAATGATAATATAATAACATGCATACATAGAAAAATGAGAATGACACAATGATTTACGCTGGGGAAAACCTTTCGGTAAAAAACCCTAGCACTCCAAAACCTGCACAATGTATTAATCAAAACTAATACTATTTACAATACACTTGCAGTGCAATTTCTTTCAGGAGATAATCAACACTTGAAGACAAATTTGGCAGCATAAAAATGTTCCAACAATACACTAACTTCTCTCATATTTGCAACCCTAAAAAAATGCTTATATCATGCACTTCACTTTTTAGGGCAACTTCCAAAAGTAACCATATTAGGGTTTTACCATTCTTCGAGAAGAGTGTATAGTACTCAACTTCCAAAAGAGTGTACAGTACTCAACTAATTAGTTTCCACATGTCTTGCATGTCTTCACCCGTCATCGAAACTTCCAAAATTATCTCTTACAAATATTAATGACCATCATAGGAATCCGTCATAACTATTTCAATCATGATTACCTTACACATTGTCCAAAGTGCCAACATTTGGAAAATATCAAATGTAAGGAAATATACAAGGTTGAGACACCTTATTCCTAATAGTTCCAGGTCCATATGCTCAAATGTAATTATTGTGTGCATGTCAT
Source organism: Thuja plicata (assembly GCA_018584345.1). NCBI lineage: Eukaryota > Viridiplantae > Streptophyta > Pinopsida > Cupressales > Cupressaceae > Thuja > Thuja plicata. The sequence goes on from MU224206.1 coordinate 3,505,726, forward strand.
AGATGTTGTCAGTGGCAAAGATCTCCGGGGTGGCAATCAATTGTCTGTCCATTGTCATATGTTGTTGCAGTAGTGTAAGATTCAGTAGGAGTAGATCATGTAGCTCGGTTACCTCATCTCTGAACTTTGATTCTGCCTCTTGAATCTTAATTATCAACTGCTTTGATTCCATTACCTTTTCATAACTTTATTGCATTGTCAGTGGTTGAGAGACCTTGTGCACTAGTAGTAAGATTTGCATCTATCTTATCAATCTTTTTACTATTCTCCTTAGATAATTTTTCTATTGTGTATAACTGCTAAACTAAGGCTATAGCTTCTGAAATGATTGATCCTAATTCATTTACTAGTTCATACAGCTTTACCTTATTTTCGGCCACTTCTTGGCTGATTTTCTCTATCAATTTGTACTGGTACTTTTTTTCTTCGCGTTCTTCTATGGCCTTCTCTACATCCACATTTTGTGATGTAATGGCTTTGGTAAGAACAGATAATTGATCAATGATAGAATCATTTTGATCAATCTCTGTATCAGGTACAATCTATTGAAGTATCTCCTTTGTTGTCTCTAGTACCTGAGTTTCCTTTGTCTCATTCTTAAGCTTATCTTGGATAGCTTTTCTTTTACAAAGTTCAACATACTTTGTAAGTGCCTCTAGATCCAATGTCCTTGGATCACATGTTGGTATCTCAATAATCCCATCCAATGTAACAGGATTCTTATTCTTTTTCTTCTTCTTTTTGGATAGATTTGTGGAGGGACCTGTATGTAGTACCATAGCAAGTTCCTTTGCTTGGTTTGATGTGCTTGGTGAAGGCTTTGGAGTATGTGTACCATTATCCTATTTCTCGGTGTCTACCTCTCAGTTGGGAGTGGACGTCTCCACATCAACCTTAGCTTTATCTATAGCATCTCCTTCGGTATCCTTAGGAGTGGCATCACCTTTCTTCTCTTCTTCACCTTTATATTTTTTCTCTCCATCTATATTTTTTCATCAGATGTGTTTTTTGGTTCCTCTTCTCCATTATCTTCGGTTATGCTTGCATCAGGCTCGGGTAATTTCTCCTTTTTCAAGATGATATTGATAGCTTGTATCAATAGTGGCATTTGCCCTAGTATATGTACCTATGCAGCATCATATGTTGTTTCTTGTTCCTTGGATTGGTCAGAGGTAACAGTAACATCTTCCTCTGCCTTTACCTCATCTACAAGATCATCTCCGGTGATATCTATGATATTTGTATGTGTGATTGTATCATCTGCATTATCCCCTAATGATTGTAGAATATGAGGAATGTCATCCATTACCTTTCTTTCTTTTGTACTTAATTCAATTTGAATGACATCCTCATCATCATTTATCAGAATGTGTGTTGGGTTTGATATAGCCTCTTTTTCTTCATTGTGAGGCTTGTCGGTAAGTTCTAATGCTCTCTCAAGAATTGTGTCCTTTTTAGGTATATCGAGTGCTTTTCTCCAAGTATCCTCACTTTCTTTGTCAAGCTCAATAAAGTTTCCCTGTAGGACTTTGTAAGCTCTCAATTTTTATGAGAACCTTTTTTAATGTAACTTCATCATTTCGTCAATTTCTTCCATTTTGGACTCGGGTGACATAACAGAAACTAGGGTTCTTTCCCTTATCTATTTTTTAGAATTTAATGCGAATGTCCACCTTGCCGATAGTCTGTCAAGAAGTTCTTGTGGCATTTTACCTTCAAACTATAAAGGTATATATTTAAATATACACATTGTTGTGATGATTGCTTCCTCTATCTTGTTTTGATTCTCAGGATTCAGAATTATCCATTTTCTAATCTTAGGGTTAGTTATTGAACCTTCCTTGATCATTGATGCACATATCTCATCAATTGTATTAGGAAATTTATTCTTAAATGGTTGCAGTTGCTCACTCTCATCTTTCTCACTGTCCTCTATATCTTCCTTTGTTTGGATTAGTCTTTTTCTCCTCTTTGGTTCTGAATTTTTTCCGGTTTGAGGCTTCCTTTTGTAAGTCCTCACATGTCCTTTCTTGATGGATGGGGAGTCTTCTTTAGCATTTTGACTCCTTGTCCATGATGCAGCAGTAGTCCTTGATTTATTTGCAGGTGGTGGTGCATCATACTCTGTAGATTCAGAGTCACTCACTTGTTGACCTTCATTGACGGGTGACTGTCCCTCAGTTTCTTCTTGTAGTTATGTTTCTTCTTCATTGACCGATAACTTCTTCTCAAGTGTTTTGACAATTTTGGTCTTCTTTCAGTCAATCTTCTTCACAACTAAGCCTATTTTTATTCTTTCCTTGGCTTCCTCATAGGTTCCAAACTTTGGTTTTGATTTGTCCAATGGTTCATTTAATAATGTTTCAATAGCATTGATGGCTTGATCTATGTTGACCTCATAGTCAAGTGGTGCTAACCATGTTGTCCTTGGTACAGCTAGTTTGATCAAGGTGTTATCGGCATCCATAATAAAACAAATTCTAGACATATACTTTTCTACCAGTTGTTCTGGTATCCTCATCCTTTTCTACATTTTGTCCTTAAATCCAATGAAGCATTCATCTATAACTGATGTAAAGTTGTCACCTAATGACATGATGAATTCAGTGATTTGAATTGTCACTGGTCAGGTACTATCCCAGTTGACATTATCGATAGATGGAAAGAAGTCTTGAAATTAGAAAAACGTGCACATTAGGAGTGATCCAAACTTACATGAATTGGACTTTGCAGGCCTAATTGTCCTCAAGTTCTCATCTAACTACTTTAGTATAATCTTGGATAGATCCAACTATAATCCCTTCTTTACAATCTTGTGTGCAGTGTCTACTGCTCCAGATGTAATACTGTTCATCCTACTAGCCTTGAATATCTTGTATCCCAACACACAAGCACCAAATTTCATTTTTTGGATCCTTGATGGAATTTAATTTCAATCCTCTGTCATCCCATTTTTCACTTGTCATCTTCTCAATCTTGGGATGACAAGGGTGTTTGAGTGCCTTGGCCTTGTCGGTTATAGGATAACCGGTCACAGTGTGTATCACATCTTTGGTGATTTGTTTTGGCTCATCCAGCCACATCTTTTGGTCATGCACTCTGCTCAACACTATCCTAATCCATTCGGTCTTAACCTCCTTTGGGAACATTAGGGCACGTGTTAGCCCTTTGACCTCAATGTGTTTATGTTTCTCCTTGATGGTTCTACCTGTGCAAAGCTTCTTGTAAGCTTTCTCGACCTCAATATCTCCTATCTTAGTGATCTTGCAATGTATGTAGGCTCGGATTTCTTCAATCAGTTCAACCCTAGGTGGAATGCCAAAGAACACACCAGTGTCATTGGATTGCGAGGAAACCTCTAGAAAGAACTTGTATTTAGGTTCTTCACAAGTGGCATTCTTGATCAGATTAACCTTTCTCTCCTTGGCGTTCCTGATCTTGGTTACACAGGATACGATTGCCATGATTTCTAAAAATAAGGGCTTTTCCCGTAAAACAAATAGTGAGCTTGGTGATGTTACTTACTTAACCTTCTGAAAGCTATTGTGATTCTATTTGAATGCTTTGAATCTACTGGTTAAACACTTTTGCAATATGGTCACTCTGCGCTCTGCTTCTTCACTCTAAATTTTTGGTGAATGAAATGAAGTCTCCATCATCCTTTTATAGAAATTTCCCTAAGTGGTGTCATTAATGCTTCACCTACTTGTCAGGTATTGCAGATAGAGTCGCTCAGGTATTACACAATATTTTGGCTTGGGGTAAGTGAAAAATCACTTAACCTTTCACATGTTTACCTACGGTGCTCAGTAAATGGCAAAGAATTTAATGCCTTTTACATGATTACCAATGAGTCTCGAGTTACATTATTTAACTTGGCTTTTGTATGTTAACCAAAGATTTTTGGTATGCATTGACCGACGATATTGGATTCACAAATTCATAACAAGTAATACCATAGTGCATCTTTAATCATGTTAGTTTTGCATTTTAACCATGTATAATGGAACTGATGTAAAGTATAACTTAGTATAGTGTAGTTCCATACTTACTTGTTCATCTTAGATGGGGGTGGTGATGTCACCAGATCCATTAGATAAGGTGTCACCAATTGCATTGCTTGGTCCAGCATCATCAGTATTTGTAGCTTTCCCCCACATTTTGTTTCTCATCTTCCTGATGTCTTCAATGGTATTTCTATTGGGAAAATTTATTTTCTCTGTCACTTGGCCTCTACAGTCCTTACTTAGATGACCGACCCTATGACAGTGTAAGCATGTCATTCTGGGGTTATTCCAACTTCTAGACTTTCTCATCCATTTTCTCATGCAGTTTGCAGCTATGTGTCCATTGTTGATGACAATTATTCAATTGTGTATTGTCGTTGATGTTTACACAAGTATAGTGATGTTTACACAAATATCTAATCCTATTCAAGCATAGTCAGTGTCTTTCGAGCTCTCTCAGGTATTGAAGATGACCAAAGTGATTTTTAGTTATAACCGAGTTCACTCGGGCATTATAGTGTTGGTTGGGCATTGAAGGATTTTAGTGTTGACCGAGTAAAATAGTTAGTGTCAACCGTCTAACAGTGGCTTATATTTTAAGGACAATTAGTTATGTGCAGCTGACAGACATGAGTTTTATTATTTATTTGGAAGGATATCAAGGCCGACATGACAAGGCTTAACATATATATAAGGTCAAGTTTGGATTTAATAGTGTGGTGGTGATGTGGAATTGCATGTGAAGAGTGATATGAAGAGTGAAGGCAAAATTAGATGGGATTTTGATTGAAGATAGAATATAGAGGACTGCAACAGAATATCCGATCAGTGAGGATCAAGTATTTAATCCAAAACAAAGCTTTGAATCAGCAAAGATAGTTTCTTATCAACATAGGTCGATCCATTGTTACTTTCTAACAATTGTAGCAGTGATCAAAATCTCTTAACAGAGTAAACTTAACAGTCTTTTGTAAATCCTCTCACAAGGTGACATTTCTACGTTGAAGTGTTTGAAGACCTCTTACAAGGTCACTCCTTACAGGGTGATTAAATCCTCTAATAGGATCACACCTAACAGTGTGTTATTATAACCTTTAACATGGTTGGCTCCTAACAGGGCTCACTTTAGAAGAGTGAAAAATAGTGACTAGTTGCTATTGGTGGTTTTTCCCATATTTGGTTTCCATGTTAAATCTTGGTGTTATCTATGTACATTTCATTTTCTTTATGGTTTATGTTTCTGCAATTAATTACTAAAGATAATCATATTTAATATCTTAAGATCTTCTATTTAACCGAGTGATAGTGAAATATCTATGTTAACCTATCAACAGTGTTAAATTTGTTTAATACATCTAAGGGACTTGGATTTTTTTTTGTGGTGACTGATTCACCCCTCCCCTCTCAGTTACTCAAATCATTTCCAACATCCATATCTACCACATGTTGTGCATTTTGTCCATGTGTTGTAATCCCAAACATATGAGTTACTGATTCTTTTCGATTGATAAGCAGTTTCTTGTTCTTTAGGCTTCCATACTTTCTTTTTCTTCTTCTTGCATTCAAGAGATGTGTGCCCATGCATTTTTTAGGTAGGACAATATTTTTCCATGTAGGTTTCCATATTTGGTTGTTTCACCTTAGATTTACATTCATATGCTTTATGTCCTTTCTTATTACAATTATAGCAGTTTCCTATGAATGTAGATGAGGATACAGGAATACCTTTCATTTTTCTTCTGCAAACATTTGATGTGTAGCTTGGTTTTCCATAGTGATTGCATGACTTCTTTCTTGGTCTTGGATTTGCGTAGACATATTTTTTATCATCTTGGTATGGTGATTCTCCATGCTCGGTATACCCTAGTCTGGTATTGTTGTTGACTCTTCTTTGTCCATCCATAAAATCATCCATTCTTTTTGTGCTTTCTTCAGCTCTCTTAATCATATCATTGTGTTGTTGCTGAATTCTTACTTCATGCTTTATCTTTTTATTTTATTCTCTTATCTCACCAATAGCTTCTATTTTCTCAATGAGTTCTATGTTTACTCGGTTTTCCTCCTGACTCATAAGAATAATCTGATTGGTGATCTCATGATGATATTCAGTAAGTCTTTGTATTTCTGACTCTTTATCTTGTATCTTTTTAGTGATCTTCCTCCTGTCATCAATAGCTAGTGTTCTTTCTTGCTCATCTTATCTAGCATTATTCATAACATTAATCATCCTTACCATCTGTGTCTCTTGACCGATTTGCATTATCTTTACTTTCTCTGTCAGATGTTGATTGATTTCATTCAGATTTGTAATGCTTCCTTCAAATGTGTCTGATGTATTGCAAGATGCAGATCCTGATGACTCAAATAAATCATGTATCTCTTCTTCATGATAGTTTGCTTCATTACAGAAAGATGTCATAACCTTTCTTTCATCCAGTAACTATCTCATCTTGATTCTAGCTTCTTTATATTGTTCATAGAAGATCTGTATCTCTAACTTTTGATTCTCAATACTCTTGTTCCATTGTATGATCTTTTCTCTCGAGTATTTTAAAAATTTTAAATAAGAGATCTAGCTTTGATACCAATTGCTAGAAATAATAGAATGGTGTGTAATAAGAGGGGAGGGGTGAATCAATACCCTTAAAAAATTTAGTCAATTAACCTTTATCCTTTAGTAATCAATTGCTTGTATTACCATCCATAGGTGCTATTCTATCTTTATGCATGTAATATCAATTCATAAACTCAATTAGCATGTAAACATTCATGAAATGTATTGACACATGACACAAGATTTGGTAATGCAGAAAACCCCTGTTAGAAGGTAAAAACTGTGGTGGGGATGAAACCCACAAAAACTTTACTATCTGCAGAATGGAAGGGGTCAATTAAGGCTTATAATTTTGATCACTTCTGATGATCTTACCCTGTTAGGAGTAACATGTAGAGACTGGTTAAGGTCTACTCTATTAAGATATTTTAGCAACACTATTTAGTGTGCACTTGGTTAAGAGGTTTACAAAAGGATTGTTAAATCCACCTTCTCAAAGGATTTCTTCTATTTTCTACACTTGTTAGAATGTAGTCAAAATTATTCATTGAACTAAGTATATGCAATCTAGAATTGCTTATTATAGATCCAATAAAGTTCACATGTACAATTATCACCTATCGTGACTGATCAATACCTATGTTCTGCTCGGTAGCCTTGAATCTGGTTCTTGATAACTGTTTTCATCTTTTGTTGTTCTTCTGCATAAAACTCTCAGTCTGATCCATAGATGTGCTCCTCAGCTACAACCATCATCACCTCATCTTGTTTTTATTGATTACACATATATTTATACATTGAATTTGACTCAAATGAGTTTCACGCATAACAATGATAACTCTATGATCAAAGTTTTACAACTTGACCTTGATCTCCTAGTTTGCAGGTTTCTAATCAGTTAGAATGATTAAAACAATTAAAATTACATTGCTTGTCCCTCAAGAAATGGATTTAAAGCTAATCAAAAAGCAAAATTTAAAACACAATTGTTTATCTGATGTGGAATTCAGATCCACATTTCTTAGGATTATAACTGTCTCTCGGTAGACTAGTGCTCAGGTTTCTTTGTAGTCTGCCTTTCAGGCTCCTCTGTGAACTGTCTGTCAGGTTTCTCTATTATCTACTCTGTCGAGTTCCTCTATTAGGTTACTCTGTTGGTTTCCACTATTGGGTTCCCTTGTGAAGTTGTCTTTCGGGTTGCACTAAACATGTCTTACGGTGTTGGTGTTACCGATGATTTCAAAACTATTTTCCCTTGTATACTAATGGAAAAATATGTCATCAGTAAAATACCAAGAAAACTTCATCAATATGCTTCATGTGAGGAGGAAATTTATTCAATAATTTATTAATTTTTTATTGAAATATTCTCCTGACTCATTATATCCCTTCTTTACACTGGCTAATTCATGCAAGAAAAATGAAGGATCATTGTGATCTCCATATTCTTCAAGGAAGATTCTTCTAAAATCTACCCATCTACTAAATGAGGCATCAGGTACTCCTTTGTACCATTCTCTATCATCATCAATCAAGGATTGTACAAACAAATTCATATAGATATATTTATGTGGCACATCATGATTCACCATTGTATTCTCAAATTCTCTTTTGTGGTTTTCCCCTATTTCAGCAGTACTTCCTCCAAACTTAGGGATATCAATTTTCAACTCATGTTGTATATCATAAGGGGATCCAAGTATCTATGTAAAATATATTATTTTTTATATGTTCATGTTTATAGGACCTCTCACAAATGCAATGGGGTCTGGTTGATATTGGCACCCATGTTTATGAGGAATATATTGGTATTGACCATGGTGCTTATTGAGATTATGGTAATTATGAGGGGGTCATGCATGTTACTCCTACCTGAGTTATTTTGTTTTCATTATTTTTGTCAAATTCATGTTATTCCAAGGAGCTATTCGGTAAAAGATAAAATACACTAAGGCAAACAATTGATAAAGAAAAGCATCATAGACATCAAGCACCAAACAATGACAAGCACCAATTTGATAAAAGAATAGTAAGTCACTGAGCAGTGACAATTACCGAGAGTAGTGATAGTTACCGATCAGTGTTAGTCACTGAGAAAAGTTAGTAACCAAGTAGACATCATGTCACCAAGAAAGATCAGAGCATATTACCAAGTAATATCAAAGCTGGCATAACAATTCAAGTTGGATACATTGAATCTGGACACCGAGAAGAAAAAGATTTTACAGTATTCAAGGTAAAAGTTAGGTAGACCAATGAGATTGTAAAAACATGATTGTACATGATTGCAAGGAAATTCAACCAAAGAAATTCAAGTGAATAAATGTGTTGGGAATGAAACCAACCTTGCACCGCTTCACCTCCACCATTGAAGGAGAAGGATCTAGAATAATTTAACCACCTTAAGATCACTTAAAAATAATAGAACATGAAGATGGCCAATGATGGTGAAAATTGCAAAGACAAAAGCAGTTACAAAGACAAAGCTAAAGGAGTTAGAATGTAGAATTTTTAAGGTGCAGAACTGATAAGTTACTGAGTGTAGAATGAGGTAATGCACTTTCTAAGAAAAAATATTATGAACAACATTATGTTTGATGCATACTCGCAGAAAATTTTGTAATAGGTTTAATAATTATTAGTGTATCATCCTAAAATGGAAGCACTTCTATTTTGGTGGGTTTAGCACCCTCATTTGGTACACTTGCATATTAGATTTGCATTTAGGATGCATATGCACTTGACTCAGCATCTCTAGGTGAAACTAGGGTTAGGATCCTATGGATCCTCCTTAATTTCCCTCTCTCTGGCTCCATTTTTTGGTAGAACCTATTTACTGGCTCTCTTAATCTTCATCATACCTTCTCTATGGCCTTTCTGCCTCTATCCAACATTCAGGTGTGTTTTCTCACCTTCCTAGGTCCCCGGCTGACCTAGGAATCCTACAAAGTTCTCAAGGTGACCTTCCTACAACCTCAGGTTAGGGTTGAGGTTGATTCTAACCTAGGTCAGAATCAAGGTCAAGGTTGAGGTCATCCTTGACCTAGGTCAAGGTCGATGTCGACCTTGACCTATGTCAAGTGTTGGTCCCCGCTTTCAAATCTAGAGCTTATCGAGGTTCTAAAATTAAAAATAGGTCCCCAAGTCCGGATGTGGAAGAGTTTTCCCCAATATTCAGATTAATACATCCCCTCCTTGGTTGGTGTAGACACCTAAAATTGACCAGGTGTCTCTTAATCATCCAAATCTGCAAATCTTAGCCAATTGCCCTAAATCTCATCAAAATGCATTAACATGGATTAAAATCATTCAAATGGACATTTATCAAGCAAATTGGATAAAATCAAATTAAAATCAAAGCATTAAATAATCATGAAATCAAATAATCAAATTCAATCCTAAAAGGGATCAATCAAATTATATAATTGATTTTAATCAATTAATTGTATAGTTTTAAATCAAAATCAAATCCAACCCATTCACCCTTACATGGCTAAATTAATTAAATGATTGAATTAAATAATTCCTAATTTCTTTCAACTCAAATTAATCAACCAATGAGAATTGAGGATCTTGTCTTCTTGTCCCACCCTTTGAGGACAACCATTTAAATGGTCCCCCCATTTCAAACCATTTAAGGGATCAAACTCAACCAAGGATTAACCCATGGTTAATTCACTCTACCCCCTACCCTTGGGAATTTTCTATAAATACAAGTCATTTTCTATGCATTTCATATCCTATAAATTCAAGTGCAAAGCATCCTCATTATAGTCAATTTTTGAGCAATTGAGAGCATTTGAGAGCAATTGAGAAGTATTTTTGAGCAATTGTGGAAGCAATTGTTGAATTGAGGAGCATATCATGAGCATTTTGAATTAGAATTTCATATCATCTTGAGAATTTGAGCTAGCTCTTGCATTTTATCTTTAAATTTCTCATTCTAGGATTGTCCTTGAGAGAGATTAAGGCTAAGAGATCTCTTAACAAAGCTTAGATAGGGAACCATGAGATGTCATGGATTTAATTACAATTCTTAGTTTAAATTGTCATTTTATTTCTATAGAATTGTAGTTTAGAGTCCTAATTTTGTGAAGGTGTAATTTCTCACACACAAATGGTGCCCACCATGGGGCTTTAAGCCTCAATTTTCTCATTTTTATCATATATTTTTGTGTGTTTGCATTACTTTGTTGTCATTTTGTAGAAAATAGGAGAAGAGCTGCCTATAGAGATCCAAAAGTTGCCTGTTAGCAGTGAAAGACCTCTTATGATCATTCCTGAGCCGTGTGCTAGCATAATTGGACCGTAATTTGCACATTTTGTGCCGCCTGCTTCTGCAAAGGGCCACCTAATAGCAGTGAAAGACCTCATGTGATCATTCCAGAGCCACGTAGAAGCTTTATTTGACCACACTTTGCACATTCTGTGCCACCTACAGTTTATCTTTAGCCGCCTGTGGATTTTCCAGAGCCGCTTTCTAACTTTTAATTGTCACTTTTAAAGTTTAAAGTTCCACTTTCTAGCATTTAAAAGCCGCGTATTAACTGTTAAATGCCGTGTAGAACCTTTTGCTTGTTATCAAGTTTTAAATGATTTATTTCTCTGTCTAACTCTCTGTATTTTTTATCCCTACAGATGAAAAATCACCCAAAAGTATAGAAACCAGAGAAGAGAGTCACAAGGCCTAGCAAAGAGGTAAGAGCACAAACTAAACATGATAAACAAGTGCGTGCATCTAATCTTTTAGAAAACTTAAAAGAAGAGGAGCATTTATATGATCATTACATCAAAGTTTTCTTTGCTTACAAAAATAAATTTCCTAGTCTTTGATAGATTGTCATTTCTAGTTCTTTAAGCTTGATTTTGTGCAAAATTTAATTAAAAGAGCTTAGGAGTGATTTATCTTTTGAGATTTCCAAGTTTTTCTTCACTTTGTATTTTTTGTGTTGACTAACTTGTTGGAGGAGCCGGAGTGGGAACGATCGCCACTAGGTGAGTTAAAGAAAACACAAATCAATCAAAAATGTGCCTAGCATTTGCTAGCCTTGAAAATGAGGTACTTATCTTTTCAAGCTTGCATTGATTAAATTGTGGAATTCATTTAAATCTAGCATAATTAGGAAAATTCCTCTAATTGTCTAAATTGAACAAGCATTAGGCATATGCTCTTCACTTTTCGAAGTGAATCAAAAAGCCAAATGTGCAAAGTCAATTTAGTACAAAGAAATGGATAAGGAATTGAACCACACATTTCAATTTTTAAGAACCTCCTTGTCAAGGGGTTGAAAAATAACAAATATTGCTTGAAGTATTTGGAACAAAGGAAGACAATAGGGATATGCTCTTCACTCTTTGAGTGAATCAAATTCCCAAACTTGTTGGACTAAGTTCAATTTTCCCTTTCCATGTATGCTAGATTAGAGTAAAGCTTTAGAGGGCATGCCTCCCGAGAATTCCTTTACGAAGGTAGTGAGAGGGAGCGACCCAAAGTGGGAGATAGTCACTTTTGCCACGATATCATCCAACCCACTATTAAAAAAAAAATACACTTTACCTTAATCGGAAAGTGACTAATTCTTGTGCAAGTCATCCTCACTTCCTTGAGTAGTCCTTCAGGATTGCGCAAAATCATACTTTCATGTGTGTGAGAAGCCCATAAGGGGGTAAAGGAACTTGACAAGAGTTAGAACGGAGGTGTGAATAGAACCTTGTTAATTAGTAAGCTTACCTTTTTAGAGCCATTGTTAAAAGCCATTTTTTTTTTACTCTTAGGTAGATTGCTTGGAAGAGTTTCTTGTGTTATACCTGTAATATAGAAAAATAGTGTTGTTTGAAAAGATCTACCTTACTAAAATGTAAAGGGGAGGATTGAAATAGAGATATGTTTATTAAGAATGTATAATGTACTAAGAATGATTGATTGTTGATTATCTTGAAATGTAAGGTGTTGATGTGTAAATTTCCCTTTAAGTTGCCTATAATATATTGAATTCCTTAACCCTAATTGAATAGTATTGATTAAGTATTGCAATTGTGATTAAGGAGAAGATAAGATGTTCCTTTTTACCCTCAAATGCACAAATGGGAGATCCAAGTTCATCAACCCCAAGGAAGGGCTAATACACAAATGAATCAACTATTTGGAAAGGAAGATAAGAAAGGAGATATCTCAAATTCTATTAATTAAAAGTATGGAAGTGATATATGACAATAATTAAAGAAATAGAAGAGATGCACTAACCTTGAAATATTGCAGATCAAAGAATGTTGTTTTCTAAGGTCTATAGACCATTTTTGGAAAAACTAACAGTTGATCCCGAATTGAAATGCAGAGACGAACAAAACCCAGAAATATTTTTCTGTTCTGATGTCGTCTTATGAAAAAGGTCGACCTTGACCCACAAATGTCAACCCTGACCCAATAATCTTGACCCTGACCTACACAGGTTTGACAGAAAATCTTTTCACGCCGTTCGCAAGAAATTCAAAAAGGGTATCCAGGTCTGGTCTCAAAACCACAATCCTAAACCTGTACCTATAAGAAAAAGAGGATTGTTTTTTATGGGGGAGGGGTTTTCCTTAGTCAAACCATGATTTAGGAATTAACCTTGAAATCAATAAAGTACAGAATGCTAGCAAGTAGTAGAATTGAATCTAACAATGAAGCTATGATACTCAATAGATATGTAATTGTAATTCAAATGTATGCAAGTATGAA
>MU224206.1:3535348-3549682 GCA_018584345.1 Thuja plicata
AAAAGAAAAAAAACAAAAAAAAAAAAAAAAAAAAAGGAGAGAATTGAGCATGAAGAAAGAAAAAACATTTGGAAAATCAAAAAATGTTGTCTTGGTGAAAACCTAGCAAATAGGCGCCTTGATGTTAAAAAAATCAGAAAAGAAAAAAAATCAAAAAAATTAAAAAAGAGAAAAAGTGTCTTGGTGAAAACCTAGCAATAGGCGCCTTGGTAACAAAAAAGAAAAAAAGAGCAACAATCCCAAGAGGTGAAAACCTAGAAACAGACGCCTTTTGTCCCTTAGGTCTTTCCTAGTCACATTTGTACATATTGTCTTTCATCATCTCATTTGTCCATATCCTCATTGCATCCGTCATTTGTGCATAAGTCATAATAAAGTCTTAAAGTTGAATTGTTGCATTCTAGGTTTCATTTTGCCCTAAGTTTCACACATTGGTTACATTTATCACTTGGGGGAAAACATCATGAATTTTGGTATTAAACGGATTCAAGAGTGCTACATTTTGGTCACACATCAAAAGCAGATTTTTAGATTCAGAAGAAAGATATTTAGAAGCTTTGATGGATATCATTGTTCTACCCTAAACAGTTTGATCCTATACCATGATCCTTGAGCTTCATTGACTTATTTTATCAGGATTAAAATTTGACAAACCTTAAATGATCAGAATGTTTGGAATTCTTTTTGAAAATCTTGATACATTTCAAAACACTTGGATTTTTTGATGAATTTTTCATTGATTTTTTTGAGTCATGTTCTTTTTAGCTAATCGATGATGTTTTGACTAGATTGGCGATGATGAAGACATGATGTTTTTCTTAACTTCTATGTGACTGTTTTGAGGGAGATTCTTTAACTTGTGTGAATTTGTCTAAGGACATGGTCATCAAAGAACCATCGAGGACATTCATATAAGAAGGAGGGTTAACCTTTGTTTGTTCACGCAAAAGGATACCTTGGCTATTTAGATCTTCAATATCTTAATACCAACATCCACTTGCAACATTGAATCTGATTAAATCGGTATTCATACTCCCATAGTTGGTCATTCAACTAGTGAGGGTTGTACTTGGTTCGCAGATGGTTACCAAATGAGATGAAAGTCATATTCATATTCTTATGGTCTCAGTGGCACCAGTAAGGATTGTATCGACTCCTAATTCCACAACGCTCAATGATGAAAATATATCTTTGTTTGCATTTCTTTCGCAAACCTCAAGGACAATTAGTTGCATTGCATTTTCATGTTAGATTAATTTCATTTGCATGTTAGCTTAATGGCCTTTAATTTTAGCAAATTTCCAAGTTAAAGGGGGTTCATCATTAATATGGGTTATACATCATTTCAATGGTTTCAGATCATCAATATGAGATTATCTTTTGCATTCATAGCATTAATCATTATTCATTATATATTCATAGAAAAGAGAAAAGTATAAAAAGAAAAGAAACATTAATCATTAGTCATTTATCTTTCACCAGTTAAGCTTTGCATTTCATAACTCAAGTTGCATACATCAAAGTCCAAAAAGATAGTTGCATTCATTCAATATTTTCACTAAGTATTGCATCCATATCATTGCATTGCATAATCCATACATCATGATAACATCATAAAATCATATAGAAATAAGTTGCATTAACATCATTTGCATCCATCTATCTATGTCCTACTCTAAGACATTGCATCCATAGCATAATAGAAGTAAATGCATCATAGAATCATGTAGATATGCATAAAAAAATCTCATAACAACATCATCAAAGGGGAATCAATCAAAGATCATCATAAATAAATTTCCATCATCAAATGTCCATCACAAATTTGTATATCAAAGATACATCAATACATGATCCATCTATCAAAGTCCTGATCAAAAATACATGGTACATCAATACAATATCTGGATATCACAGATCCCAATCTATCTCATGACCCAGTAGGGGCACCTGATCCATCTCCAGTGATACCTGTACCTAAACCTCCTGCTCTGTCAGGATCTTTGTCACCTGATCTATCCTATGTGGAAGGTGGTGCCTGACTAGTGCTTGTATTGGTAGGTAACTGAGCCAATCTAGCCAATAACTACTGCAACATAGTCATAACATGATCCAACTGGCCAGTAACTGTAGTCATCCCTGCCTTTAATCCTCTCACATCCTACACTAATCTATCCACAATGGGAGGAACTAGAGGTTCCTATGATGCTGGAGGGGCCTAAGGTGTCTGTGGCGCTAAGGGAACCTGTGGTATCACCGGTGTCATACTACTCTGTGGATCTACTTGAGGAGCCTATCTCTATGGAGATGGAGGTCTCTATGGAACCTGCCCCTATAATGGAACCTGTAGAGGAACCTGTCTCGCAACCTGGACTCTTCTATGTCTCTGCCTAGCCCACTCTGCACCAACTCTACCAGGAGCCTATCTCTGGGGAGGTACTTGTACCTACACTGGCCTCTGTCTAGGCTGACCAAATCCACCACCTCAGCCCCTAACATGACCACCCCACATTTGAGGTCCTGCAACTCTCTATACTCTAGGTGCTCTTTGGACCCTCTGTCTCTGAGGTCTCCTTCCATCTCCATCACCATCATCATCATCACCGTCATCATCATCAGATAAATCATCAACATCTGGGATAGGTTCAGCTGGATCTATAAATCTAACAAAGCGAAGTCATAAGAACCACTCTCGATACTCAGTGGACATCCCTGCATCAGCTACATGTGTCATCAGGTCCCATCTCACAAATCAAAGTTGATCAATCTATGCACAGGCATACTGATAGTCAACCTGAGCTCCCCACATGGATCACTCTGCCTATACCCTCGCATAAAGTGCCATGCCCTGGGGCATATCCTGTACTCAGCCATACTAACGAAGCACTCTCCTGAAGAAAAATATCTCTATACACAGTGGTGATCGACCAATCATCCATCGAGGGGAAAACATATAAGGCAACTTGTCATCATCCTCTCGCCACCTCTCGTAGCTCAAATATGGTCTCCAGATGACCTGATCGATGTCATCAATAGTACGATGCCAAAACTCAACCTTTCCTAGATGATGCTGGACAAGCATACCATCATACAGAAAAGCATACAGATATCCTCAGGCCCGCATTCATGCTAAGACTGGTCTGGTGATTGGGATATGCTCCCAAGTCCACAGCTATAGTAAAATCGCACCTGCTGAGATAAATGCACTGCACCTATATACAATCTCATGATGATCATGATAAATCTGGGCTAACACACAGGAACCCCATTCAAATCTCCAAGGATGTGCAATCATGTCCTCTAATATACGGCCCCATCCAACTGCAAATCCATGACCTCTCCTATCTGGAAGCAACAATCCTCTGATGGCTGCTCCTAATAATGCTGGCAATGTAGGAAATGAAGAAAACTGTGCCAAAGTAATGCAATCATTCTCAATGGTGTTGTCTCCGAACACCCATCTACATACGCTAACATCATAAACTAAATCATAGTATACTAGCTCTCCACAAGTTGGGATCCTCAACAATCTGTATACATCCTCTGGCGTGATAGTCGTCTCGCTGAGGGGTAGATGGAAAGTGTTATGGTCAGAGTGCCATCGCTCTGCCATAGCTTTCAATAGACCTCGATTCAGCTGAAACCGAGGGAGATCAAAAAGGAAACTAAGACCACATGTCTCAATAGTACATCTCTCAGGAGGAGTAAGTTCATCAACTAAATCAAAGATCCAAGAAACTACACCCCGTACTCGCAACTTACGATAATTTTCCAACATTTTGAAACAAAGTGAATTATATTAGTCTTTCTATTGGTGAATCATTGTAAGTCAATCAAACACATTAAATCTATCTTTCTCTATTTTGAGCGCATCAACCTATTGTTCCTAACCTCTAGATCTTGAGAAGAGATCAATTTGGCATCATTTTAATCAATCTGATTCGCATATCAAACATTCATCGATATGATTTTTCTAATATCCTAAACACTGAGTGACATCATGGAAGTACATTTTCTATCTTGGACATCAATCGAGTCATTCAATTGATCAATCGACGGCAAATTTTATCCTTTATATTTTTAGTTTTGCCTAAATTTTCTTGGAGGCGGCACTTGATTCAGTGTATGCGGCTTTTTAGCCACGCGGCATTAAAATTCTCATACTCGGCACTCTAATCATCAAAGGTGGTGCTTTACATAGCATGCGGCCTTTTAAAGTCCTGGGTGGCTTTCAAATTGTCCTAGGTGGCTCTGAAATAATAGGGTTTTAGGGGTGGCACAAAACTATTTGGGTTATCATTTTTGACCTAAGTCCTAGGCGACTCTGGACTGCTCCAACGTGGTTTTAAAACATGTGGAGGCGGCTTTCAACTAGCTTAGGTAGCTTTCAAAGTTTCCTATGTGACGTTTTGCAAATACTTATCTAAAAGGCATTAAAAACTTGCAATAAATGAGCAATAAATGCACTAGGAAGGTTGAAATCACTCACCAGAGGTCCATAGTTGAGAGGTCTCTGATAACGGTGCGCTCTCTCGAACCGATGCTCTCGAATGGGGACCACCATCACTATCAATTGTCACAGGATCAGAGCAAAAATCTCAATAGTAAAAGTGAAAATGAATAGAAAATTTGGGGTTTTCAACCTATTTAAGCTATTTTACCCCAATTTTTGAAGGTTTTTGATCTAGTTGGATTCAATTGCATATTTCTGCATACTGGGGCATCTTCTGACATATTTTTTAGCATCATTGTTTATCAAAAATGAAATCATCTTAAATCTATTCATCATCAGTTTCATCAAAATTTTGGCATTCAGAACATCAAAATATTTTCATTTCTGAGGGGGCATCATCATATCATCAAACTGGGATTCTGTATCACATTTTTCATCAAATCTGGGGCATTAACAATTCAAACTTTATCAGTGAGGCATCCTGCATCAAGTTTCACATCATATTATCAAGATCAGGTTTTGCATTAGTCAATTAATCAGACATCAATATCAAATCAATGATCAAGACATCAAGTTTTCTTTGAATCAATGCGCTTCGCACATCAATTCAAAGAGGGGCATTTGTAGACACCTAAAATTGACCAGGTGTCTCTTAATCATCCAAATCTACAAATCTCAATCAATTGCCCTAAATCTCATCAAAATGCATTAAAATAGATTAAAATCATTCAAATGGACATTTATCAAGCAAATTGGATAAAATCAAATTAATATCAAAGGATTAAATAATCATGAAATCAAATAATCAAATTCAAGCCTAAAAGGGATCAATCAAATTATATAATTTATTTTAATCAATTAATTGTATAGTTTTAAATCAAAAATCAAATCCAACCCATTCACCCTTACATGGATAAATTAATTAAATGATTGAATTAAATAATTCTTAATTTCTTTCAACTCAAATTGATCAACCAATGAGAATTGAGGATCTTTTCTTCTTGTCCCACCCTTTGAGGACAACCATTTAAATGGTCCCCCCATTTGAAACCATTTGAGGGATCAAACTCAACAAAGGATTAACCCATGGTTAATTCACTCTACCCCCTACCCTTGGAAATTTTCTATAAATACAAGCCATTTTCTATGCATTTCATATCCTATAAATTCAAGTGCAAAGCATCCTCATTATAGTCAATTTTTGAGCAATTGAGAGCATTTGAGAGAAATTGAGAAGTATGTTTGAGCATTTGTAGAAGCAATTGTTGAATTAAGGAGCATATCACGAGCATTTTGAATTAGAATTTCATATCATCTTGAGAATTTGAGCTAGATCTTGCATTTTATCTTTAAATTTCTCATTCTAGGATTGTCCTTGAGAGAGATTAAGGCTGAGAGCTCTCTTAACAAAGCTTAGATAGGGAACCATGATATGTCATGGATTTAATTATAATTCTTAGTTTAAATTGTCTTTTTATTTCCATAGAATTGTAGTTTAGAGTCCTAATTTCATGAAGGTGTAATTTCTCACACACAATTGGTGATTGTAATTGGACCATAATTCAAGGCAAAATTTGAATTTGGGTCCCTTGCATTTCCCTAGGAGGTCTATATTGAGATCTCTATATAAACACTCTCTTTTGCCTTCATTTATTCATGAGACAAAATCGTAAGATGATATGATGCAATTACGATTATGACATGATGATGATGCAAGAAAGCAAGAGGATGATATAGAAGGACAAGATATGATGATGCATTAAGACATACAAGCATTTTTGTGGACAAGCTATTGTGGATCTTCTTTGGAGTAAGAGAGAGTTCTTCTTTCCTTCCTTCTTCTTGGATCCATCATTTTCAACATTCAAGCATTCAAAAGATACTATCATGGGGTAGCAACTATGGAATGTAAGTTTGGTAGGAATACTTTAGCCTTGGGGGCTTGGTATGCTTTCTTTATCATATTCAAATCTATGCATTACTTTCTCATTTTCAATTCATGTTAGGGTTTTAATCTAGAGGATTATATCTTAACATTACACATTCAAAGATCTTTTCAAGAGCAACACACACACATACATTCTACTATATCTGTCTATCTGTGGAGGTGGAGATCACCAAAATATGGGTTTGACTAAGGAAAAACCCTATATAGCCACCCCAAAACCCCTCTTTTTAGATATTTGTAGGTTTTGTTTTGGGAGGTACAGGTTTAGAACAGCAGATCGGAGTGTAGATTCAAATACCCTTTTTGGCAAACTTTCGGGATCCAAAAATAGATTTCATATCAGAGGCTTTTTAGGTTGATTCTGCCCTAGGTCAGAATTGTAAATTCTGGGTCAATGGTGACATTGACTTGAGGGTCAAAATCAGAACTGTGTCAGATTGGAAAAATATTTCTGGTTTTGTCCGTCTCTGCATTTTTGTTCCAAATCCAGTCTCAGATTTTCTAGAAATTCAATATAGGCTTCAGAAAAATGGTATTTCCATATCTGCTATGATGTGAGGTAAGTATTTTATCCCATTATTCTTTGCTTTCATTTCTTGATTTACACCCCTTATCAATTACAATTAAATGTAAATGGTTGAATATGGCATAAGATCACCTTTATATGCAAATCTCTATTGTGCAAACCTTATTTAGGAGACCATCCAAATTTATATCTTACATTTTCGTGAACCTGCAACAGACAACTCTTTCTCTTTGGTGTTAGATTTTCATTTCATATTTGATCTTTCATGCATATAAAAGTAGGTTTTATTTTATGCTCTTGCATTTATATTCCAAAAATACATAAAAATTACAAAATTTCTTTAATAAAACAAAAAAAACATTTATATGCTTGTAATTTTATTTTGTGTTCAACATGTATGAATTTTGTTTTGAATGCTTTGATGAGGCTTTTATTACACAAGAGGATAGATCCCTTAATGAGGTACATGGAAGTGAGAATGAAAATGGTTCAAATGAGATCTCCATGGATCTTATTCCTATTTCATCCTCGTTCACAACTTCTCCAATTGACCTTTACCATAGGGTGTGTGCATGGTTACCTTCTTGTTCCACTATTTGCAACATTGAGGCACCTAGAATTTTATTCCCTAAACCTTTGATGATGGCAAAAGGATGTCCTCGAATAACTGTTAAGGGTAAACCTAAAGATCCTTTGGATTTCTTTGATAGTACGGATTCTGTTTCACATGCTTATCGCACAAGGAATAATCTTGAACCTACAGTCCCAGCCTCTTTACCTCCTTCTCAACCCATGCTTCCTCAAGAACCTAGGTTGCCTTATTCATTAAAGGAGTATGACTTAGTTGAGAAATTACATGCTACTCTAGCTAAGATATCTTTATGGGAATTACTTCAAACTTCTCCTACATATCATGAGGCATTATAAAAATATTTATCTACTCTTCCTGCTCTGCCTCCTAATCAAGAGAATATTAATTCATTTTTTAAGTGCATGCATACTATGCCTTCTGTACCTCCTATTGTGTTTACTGATGATGATTTACCTTCTATTGAGGTGCAGAATCAATATGATGCTCTTATGGTTGTTGTTTCTATCAATCAGAGTATCATTCATAGAACATTAATTGATAATGGATCTGGGCTTAATGTTTGTAGCGTAGATATTCTTAAGGCTATTAAGGCCAATCTTACAACCATTCAACTAGATAATATCCCTATTCATGGATTTGATAATATTGCAAAGAAAACTTTGGGTATTATTACGCTACCTATTAAGGTTGGTCCAGTTCTGCTCAATACACCTATTCATGTTATGCCTGGACCTCTCAATCATAACCTTTTGTTAGGAAGACCTTGGTTACATACTATTCATGTGATTCCTTCTACTCTTCATCGTAAGGTTAGGTTCATTTATAACAATCTGATGTATACACTACATGCGGATGATGCATTGAATCCTTGCTTAAATGTGGAATATGCTAAGGTTTTTGAACCTATATAACCAAGTAAGGATCCTGAGCAATCATCTAAAGTTAAACAAGTTGAAGTTCCATCCTCTTCTTTGACCGAAGATGATTGGGGAACATTGGATTTTAATCCTTCTTTTATGGGAGAATATAAAGTTTTTGATTTAGAGTTTATGAAAGAGAAAAGTGGGTTTGAAAAACAAGTTTTTATTCCTTCTCCACTTTTTGATGAATTAAAAAGTAACTTTGTTGTTGCTTCACTTGAAAAAACAATTGAGACAATAAAATCATATTGCTATGACATTGTGACATATGTCGCTCCTTTAACTCAATCGGATATGGCCGATAGATATGGTAATGGTTATCATCTACTTAGGAAATTAGGAATTAATGGGAAAGGATGTGGTAAATATGAACAAGGTATACAAGTTCCCTTGGACAATGAAGTTTATGGTTATGCTTATGGGTTAGGATTCAATCCTTATAAGAAACCATCAGCTTTTCCTCTTAATGTCAATCATATCTGTGGTGGACATTTCAAGTTGGTTAATCTGCTTCTCCTTAACATGGATCAAAAATCTAGTTTGGATATTTTTCCTGAGGATGAAGCCCTATCCAATTTTTTAGGGGCTTATCAAGATCTACCTACGTTTCATCATAAAAGAAGAAATCCTTATTGTCTGAATAATGAATCCTATTTTGGAAAACATGATGAACATGATATTTCTCCTTTTCTAATGGATTCTCCCATGCAAATTAATTTATTAATAACTGATATTATTTAAGTTCAGGTAGATGTGAATGACTCTAAAAAACAATCAAAATTGGGAAATGTTTGAATCAAGATGAACATGATCAGTTGGTTTCCCTCTTACTGGAATATAAAGATATATTTGCTTGGACATATTTAGATATGTCAGGTACATATCCTAATATTGTTACTCACAATATTGTTCTCAAACCTAACACTAAACCTGTGAAACAAAAAATCTGAAAGATGAATCCAGACATTGCCTTGTTATTTAAAGCTGAAATTGAAAAATTATTAGGTGTTGGGTTCATCCGCTCTATTGATTACTCGGAGTGGATTTCTAATATTGTGTTCATTTCTAAAGAAGAAAATAAGATAAGGATGTGCATTGATTTTCAAGATTTAAATAAAGAATCCTCAAAAGATGATTTCTCGTTACCTAATATTGATATGATTGTGGATTCGATAGTGGGTCATGCTTTATTATGTTTTATGGCTAGTTTTTTAGGTTATAATCAAATCTTCATTCCTATTGAAGATCAACTTAAGATTGAATTTATAACACTTTGGGGAACATTTTGTTGGGTCATTGTGCCCTTTGGATTAAGAAATGCGGGAGCAACTTATCAACGTGCTATGACCTTGATTTTTCATGATTACATTTCTAAGATTCTGGAAGATTATGTAGATGACATCTTGGAAAAATCTATACAAAGAGAGGATCATGTGTTTATTTTAAGGCAAATATTTGAAATAATTAGGAGTTATAACATAAGATTGAATACTAAGAAATGTGCTTTTGGAGTTGATTCTGGTAAATTATTAGGATTTATAATCTCTAAGTGAGGCATAGAGGTCGATACTGAAAATATTGATGCTATTGTTAACATGCCTCCTCCTAAGAATATTTCTCAATTATGTGGTTTACAAGGAAAAATACAAGCTATTTGTCACTTTGTTTCTAGCTTAGCCGATAGAACTGTTCCTTTCACCTCCTTGCTTAGAAGAGATGCCACTTTTTCTTGGAACCAGGATTGTAAACAATCCTTTGAGAAATTTAAGAAATATCTTGCTAATCCCCCTATTTTTCAACCTACTCAATTTAATAAATCCTTCTATCTATATACTTCCGCTACTTCCCATGTTGTGAGTGCATTGTTGGCTCAACATGATAACAAAGGTAAGGAAAGATCGGTGTACTATATTAGTCAGACTTTACTTGATTATGAAACAAGATATACCGATTTGGAAAGATAATGTTTGGCTTTAGTTTATACTTTTCAAAAACTTAGGCATTACCTTTTGAATGTTGAGGTCAATGTGACTGTTAAATTTGGTGTCCTCAGTGTCAGCAACATGGTAATTTAATTCATGCTCCTGCTTGTGAACTTTGTAATCAAGTTGCTCCATGGCCTTTTAGTATTTGGGGTTTTTATCTTATTGGAAAAAACTCACCAGCTTCTTCTCAAGGAAATACGTACATCCTGATGGCTATAGATTACTTTATGAAGTGGGTAGAGGCTATTCCTCTTCATTCTACTACTACGGATGTTATTTGTGATTTTATCCTTAATCATATTATAGCACAATTTGGTATCCTTCAATGATAGTTTCGAATAACAACACTTCTTTCAAGAATAAATAAGTCATGAAATTCTTGGAGAAATATCGTATTCAACATAGATTTTATACTCCCTACTACCCTCAATCTAATGGTCAAGCTGAAGCATCAAATAAAGTTATTGAACAAATCTTAAGAAAAATGGTTAATAAGCATGCGAAAGACTAGCATACCCAACTTACTTATGCTTTATGGGCTTATAGGACTAGTGTTCATACTACCACGGTTACTTCTCCTTATAATCTTGTTTATGGTACTGACACTATTATTCCCTTAGAATTATAAATACCTTTTTTGCATGTTTCATTTCATGGGATAATTGACAAGGATACTTTCCAGGAACAACGATTACATGAATTATAAATGTTGGATGAACACCGGATAATTCTTTGGAACATATTAAGGCTATCATAAATCACTTCAAAAACAATATAATCATAAGGTGATTGAACGGTCATTCTTGGTAGGTGATTTAGTCCTATATGAAAATAAAACTAGGAATGTGAATGCTTTACATGGTGAAAAAGGAAAATTTAGCTCTAATTGGCTTGGACCTTTTGTGGTAATTGGGGATTTTACTTTAGGTGCTTATAAGATTTCTGATATGAATGGTATTCCCCTTAAGGAACCTATTAATATTATGCATCTTAAATGTTATTATCCCTAAATAAATCATTCTTTCTTTATGTATTTATGTATTTCTTATAAAATAGTTAGGTTTGTTTTATAAGTTATGTAATTCGAATGCATTCATGCATAATTTCATTCTTTCTTTATGTTAATTTTTTTGTATTCGTGAAAAGTATAGGTAATCAATCATAGAACTAACTGGGCAAGAAAATATTTTCATATATATAAACTTGTTTGAGTTTGGTACATATATGGCACATGTGCCATGTCTATCAATCTCTATCTCTATGCTCTGAGGGTTGGTGGCTCCTGAATCTCTCTGATCTAGGGTATGAGGCTGAGGATCTCAGAATGGTAGTCTATGTGTAGCTCCTCGACATGCTCATCTCATAGTTACACTCCTGAGCTCTCACTAGATTAGCCATCAATTTCTCCTCTCTCTCTCTCTACATAATCTTAGCTCTCGTTGCACGCATGAAAAAATATTTGCATGTCTATCAGGATCCCTCTGTCCAATAAGGGACTCTCGCTTGCTAGCTGGTAGTCGGTAGGATATACATGTATCCTTCAAGACCTCAGACAAAAATCTCCTCCACTCTGCTACGCTAGTTGTAAAATTCAAACATATTTATCTTTTAGTACTTCTTCTAGAAAAACATTTACTTGAAATATTCTAATCAATTACATATATCATACCTAGATCTCCCTCCTGGGTGTCACCAAAGGATCTAGATGGTGGGGGCATAGAGTGACTACCCTCTCCCTACTTGCTATGTCTAGGTCTAGGCAGTGGTGTTTTTGTATGCACACAAGGAGTTCATCATGATCTCAATGGTACAACACAGATCGCCTGATCATCTGCACCTGTACTACCACCTGGGGGAATCTCCTCTGCTCCCTCATGTGCTCTCTCTTCTACTCTCTCCTCTTCCCTCTCCTCCTCCAAGGGAGCTCACTCGGGGATGGGCTCCTCCTCATCTCTATAATCCTCCTCCTCCTCTAGTATGTCACCACCTTGGTGTGTCCTCTCTGAAAAACCTGGATCACCTGTAGGGTAGTCATTAGGGAAGATGGGGTGGGTCCCTTGTAGACTCTAATATCTGATATATTCTCTACTAACACCTGAATAGGATACATTGGAATCTACCTCTATATCCTCAGTCTCATCTCTCTCACTATCTACAATCTCTGCTACTGTAGGTCGGTGTAGGGCGCCAGGCCTTTGATAGTATCTCGTCAGATATACATACCATGGTACTATCCAGGGGACCCCCTGTGTCAAACCAAACTATCTCATCACTCTATCATAATAATATGGCATCACTGCATGACTGGTAGGACCCTCTAGTAGCTTGCGCTACTGGGAGTGTCTCAGCTGGTGTTGAGTATTTGGCCATTCTGTCATCTGATAGTATGGTCTCCATATCACATCAATACCTAGAATACGATCAAAGTGTACCCTCTAAAAGAGGATATCCCCATACTGCTAGACATCTGCTAGCAAATATCCAAAATCTCTAGGTGTGCTCATATCTACCGTCATCGGAGCACACTATGGTTATGTACATGTGTAATTCTCAAACATCCAAACCTGTAGCAATGTGCATACTGTAAGACTCTCCCGCTAGAATCTCACTAACTGACTCAACTCATGGTAAATATGGGCTAACATGTTGCGGCCCCGTGAGAAAATAATCATGTCACTCTCCATCCTACGTACAAGATGGGTTAATGGTGCTAAGAATATTGTACCCTTTGTGTTGGGTATTACAACCAAAGAGAGTATACATAGCATCACTCTCCGTACCAAAGGTGTTGGGAATGCTAGTATGGCTGATAGAGTGATCTGATATGATCGGGTCCTCATTTGTGGTACTTGTCCCAAAAAATACTCCCCATCTGAAAAAACCTTGGGAGGACTCTATTGCACTCTCAATCTCACAGGCTTGCCTCAAATTGGAAATTGTAGGATCCCATATACATCCTCCAGTGTGATCGTGATCTCTCCTAATAGATGATGGAAGGAACAAGTTTCCTCATCCCACCTCTCTATCATGGATCGATGGAACCTCATCTATGGTAGGACTGCTACCCAGTACAATCCTACATCTCTCAATAGTTGTATCTCATCCTGTTGTAACTTGGACAAGTTCTCTTTGACAGTCAGTAATAGCCCTCCAAAGGGGTGCTCTTGGAGACGGACAAGATCCTATCAACACAAATAGTATCACATTAGTACTCCATCATCAAACAACTACAATACCCACTTGACTTGGTCAAGGTCAACCTTGTTGGGTCAAGGTTGACCTTTTTGGGTCGGGGTCAACCTTATCCCTGGAAAGATTGGACCTTCCCAGTTATGGCCGACCTTAAAGGGTCAAGGTTGATATAAGTGGGTCAGGGTTGACCTTTTTGGGTCAAGGTCAACCTCCCCTATAAAAACAAAAAAATTTCAATCACAAATATCAAAACAAGGAACCTACCTCATGCAATGGTTGTCTGTTGGTTAGGTGCTCTCTCAGGACCTCCATGCGAATCGCTCAAAGTTCTTCTCTCTTCGGAATTTTGCTTCTTTTTCCAAGCTCTATAAATGATAAGAATGAGAAGGTAAGTGTTTCCTCATCTTATTTATGTTTGATGTCGAATGTGGACCTCTCTATTCAACACAAATGCAACATAGTCCTTATTCAATCAATGGATTTGCAAAGACAAACATGAATTGTTTGCTCTACAAAGTGATTGAGATGACTTGTTGCCTCCTAATTAGGAGTGATTGCTGTAGTGTACCCTCAGAATGAGAGCCAACAACGTGAACATCTCTAATACGGAGGATTTCATAGTGTGAGTGTGTGAGAAATAGCCATCAATTGTGAGAAAATATGCATCTATATGAGAAAAAGTGCTGCTATTCTGTGAATTGAGACATGATTAAGATAT